>JAKWBJ010000183.1:3585000-3775630 GCA_023159175.1 Wohlfahrtia magnifica
TTCGAATCATGATAAAAACTTTGGCTTCTATTACTTAAGTAAGACGATAATAAATTTAATGCTGTTGGAGAAAACTTGCGCATATGTTTCAATTTATAAGGCAGAATAGAATGATGTATTGTGCCATATGCTTTAGAATGGTCAAGCAGGATAAAGGACACAGTATGACGTTTATCAACTTGGCGTCTGATTTCTTCAGTCACATCAACCAAAGGACTAATGCAGCTATGCTGGGGCCTAAAACCAGATGGTTTTTTATTAAGTAAGGTGTTGGTATGTAGGTGACGACTTATCTGCAAGTGCATTAATTTTTCAAAAACCTTTGATAAATATGACAAGATAGCAATAGGCCGAAAACTCTTACCTGTTTTCAAAATTGATCGTCAAAGGGTCACAGAATAAATCACTAATGATTCTTGATGATATTGTCTGTTAGTACTCACTAATAAACGGACGATTTCAAGACATAATCAACTTCTGCAATCTATGAATATTTGGACAATTATGTATGACACCAAAAAAAATTTATTGTCAGTCATCGATGATTTATTATTTTCAGATTCACTATTACGTTTGCTACCGGGAACATTTATATATTAAGTTTGTGCGCTCGAAAATGGTTAATAGCGACTGTGAACTTAAAATGAGTCAGTATGAATTAAATTTAAGTTTCCTTTAGTAATGATGAAATCCAAAGACTCAATTAGTCATAACCACATAATTGTAGTGCAACTAACCAAACTTATGAGCAACAATGTGTTTGATTAGTGGTGACATACGATAACACCGTAGCCAATCAATTTAAATTTGGTTGTTGCTCTTACGAGTACGGTTATGACACTATATTCGTTATATCTCCAATCTATTTCTAGTATCGGCTGTTTTTCTTTTGACTTACACCAGAGCAATACCTACAAATTTTTGAAATTTTTATAAAACTAATGGTTCAAAATTTTGTTCTCTTATGAAGCCCATTTTTGGCTGAATGAGTACGTAAATAAGCAAAATTTGTCGAGCCACTATTACATCCCTAGAAAATTACTGTTTGATGCGCTTTATGAGTTGGGGGAGTCATTAGTTCATATGTCTTCAAAAACGATAATGGTCAAAATGTTACTGTGAATGATGTATAGGGACATGATTAGACATTTTTGTATACCCCAATTAGCCATTTGTCACACGGCGCGTGCTACAATTGGTTTACACAAAAAAACTTTTGATTCAAAAGGGATTCTATAAAACTCAGAATCAATATCACCCGCAATAAGGTTGCAAGCAAAACAAATACCCAGAACTACCCTCCTACGGCTCTAATGTAGAAAGTTTATTTAAACCCAACATTATACGAAGGAAAACCATCAACATAATCCCACCGAAAGCCACGTAAACAGAATACACACACTTTTTTAATTGAAAATACTGAGTTCGAATAGGAAAATATGTAAAATATACAATTTGAACTCTTTCTTTGAACGTTTTTATACGTTTCGACAGCTGAAAATCGAACATACCAAACATTTCTGACCGTAGAAAACAGAGAAAAATACTTTCCAGCGGAAAGTAAAAACCTAGTCGAAGGTAAGTATTTCCTAAAGTTCAAAGATTAATACACTACCTACGCTCCTGAAAAATTAAATAAATTTGAGTTAAGATATTGGTATTTAATTGACCTGTTTCGAAATACGAAAAAATCAATCACTTTCTTTTCAACAATTTTTTCTTTCTTCAACTTTAACGATATGCAAGTAAATACTCGAATACTTAAAAAGCTATTAAATAGAGAGAGAAAAATCGAAAAATCAAATAAAAATTGCTTAAAAACTACTTGTGATTTCTTATTTTTTTCATTTTTTTTACAAGATTCTAGTCTAGAATTTTAAATACCTTTTAAAGCTACAAACATAAAAAGACATTTCAATTAAATCCACCTGTAACTCTATACTCTAATGACCCAATTTTTATAAATATATATGTATATATTTTGTTTTTCTTAGCAAACCTTGGTAAAATACCAAATTAGTAAGAAATGTTTGTCTTAAACAAATCTGAGAAAAAAAACATACATTTCATTGAAAAGAAATTAAAATTTGTGCCTCATCCACACCCCAAACATTTCTGTTATGGTTGTTCTTTAAAGACGAAAACGCAAAATTAAAAAAACATGCAAAATTATTCATATTTGCGGAAACCAATGATTCAAAACTAAATAGCAGTGAACAAAATATTGCAAGAAAAAAAAATTTAAAAAATCGAGGTGAATACACCTTTGAATACTTTTACACTAAATTTAAACAAATCATTTTTCGATTTTTCGATTTTTCAATTTTTTGCTTTTAACTACTTAATAATTCTAGGCAGGTTCTGAAATTTTTCTATATCATTCGCGTGTATTCGCAATTATTTCTGCTGTTCATTTGCACCACCAATTCATCGCCCAACTGCCTGCTATGCAGCCAAATAAATGAATTGATTTGTCGAAACTGTATTAAAAGCCATAAGCATAAGAAACGTTTAAATAATGACCAAAATTAATAAACGGCAACATTAAGTGTTGAGTTGTCATGTTTTTATGTTTGTAAGGTTTGTCAAAATAATTTAAAATAGTTGAGAAAATGATATAAAAGAAATATGTTTATATCTGAGAATTTTATTTGTGCGGTTTTGTGCGGTTTTTTCTCGAAAGTGTACAGCAATAAGCCCACAACAGTTCAAGAGCTTAAGACCAACAATAACGAGTTGATATCAACCATTGACAACAGTTTATTGAAAAACATGATTGATAATTTTGATAAAAGATTGGGAGTCTGCCGAGCCAGTTGTAGCCTATTTTTAATATCTGAAAAAAAGATCTTTTTACCTTTATTTATATACTCTGCTCAAATTCTTTAGCTCTAGTTTTTAAAAACTGTCTTTAACTTTTTTATATTGACCATTTCTATATACTGAGCAAATCAAGAGATGATGAATGAGTCTTTAAAATTGTTCCACAGCAACTGATACAAGTAAAGGGTACGCCAAATATATATTTTTTTTTTGAAAATACTATAAAAAAAAAACTACTGAATATTTTCTCAAATTTCTTTTTTTATTTGAAAGTACAATCCTTTCGGAAAATAATGGAAAATAATTTCATTCAAATGGCTGCCTCGAAGAAAATGGCCCAATTATGCCTCTTCATCAAAATTCGCACCAAACAGTGACTCGTCTTGGGTATCGGCTTTTCAATGTATGCGTGCGGGTTTTCTGTGCGCCAAATGTGACAATTTTGCTTTTTTACATAACCGCCAAGATCAAAATGAATTTCATCTGAAAAGATGATTTTTTTTGGCAAAATCGGTATCTTCTGTAAATCGATCGCAGGCCCACTTAGCGAAGCGTATACACAACCATATTCGTTCAGCGAAAGGATGAAACTAATTATCTGTCAAAACAGACATGAGCTAAGTGTTACCATTCACGAAATAAGCACTAGTTGAAAAAAAAAATTGTTAGATGGCGGAGCCTTTACTACATTTTAAGATTAAAACAAAAGTATATATATTTTTTGTTTGTTTATTTCTATTCATTAACGCGCATGAACTTATTAAACTTAAGAAAATTGTTGTTTTTTTAAGATTTAAAATTACATCTTTCTTATGGTGAAATATAAAGTAGTGAATATTGTGAGACGAAAAAAAAAATATTAAAAGGTGTACCAGTATTTGAAAATATTTTGATATAATAAAATTCATAGATTTTTAGCCGTAAAACAAAGCTTAGCAATGCAATTGAAATACAACTCACAGTTTTAAAGTTAAATAAATACTATGTCATTCAAAGGAAGAAAAATTTGCTCGGATATAGCAAAATGTCTCTGTTTCCCTACCTCCTGGTAAATCACGAAAGTATCGGGCGAGCCATTTAAATTTAAATTTAAAAATGCAATAAAACAAAAACCGCTTGAAATTTTTCCAAATTTATTTTGTTGTTATGAAGTACAATTGTTCCTGTTAGAAATGAAATCTTATTTCATTCATATGTCTGCCGCAGTTGGACTTACTGTACACTATTCAATCAGAAAAATTTTTGAGAACTTTTTCGAGTGTATGGGATCACCGTACGTCAGCAACGGCATTAAGAATGTTGGCCTTCAAATGCCCAATTGTCTCTGGTTTGTCGGCATCACACTTGTCTTTAACGGCGCCTTACAGAAAATGGTACAACAGTGTCAAATCTCAGCTTCTTGGCATCCAACTGACATCATAATTTCGGCTAATTAAACGGCCATCAAACATTTGACGCAATAAATCAATTGTGAAATGAGATGTGTGGCAAGTTGATGTGAACGCAATACCATGAAGGGCGGGCACAAAAAAATCGGTTATCATTGATCGTAATGGTTGGGCCGTCTTCATTTTCAAAGAAATCTGGGCCAATGATGCCTGCGCTCTACAATCCGCACCAAACAGTTACTCGTAACGGGTGCACTGGCTTCTGCAAGACCACGTTTAAGTTTTCTGAGCTCCAAATATGACAATTTTGCTTATTATCGTACCCACCAAGATGAAAATTAGCTTCATCCGAAAAGATGATTTTTTTTTCTGCAAAATCGATATCATCGTGTAGTTTCTCGTTTGCCCATCTAGTGAAGCAAAAACGAAGCGGATGGTCATGTGGCTTCAACTCTTGAACCAATTGATCTTTGTAAGGCGTCATAATGACATCTTTTTGCCAAATTCGTCGTAAACTGGAGCGTGATGTGTTCAATTCTTCAGAACGATGATGAATTGATGAATTCTCACGCACAATTTCAGCCACAACTTTGATATTTTCGGGTTTACGCACTGTAAGAGCACGCTTATGTCTTGGCGCATCAACAATGAAACCAATTTCACGAACTTTAGCAATAAACTTTCGTATACCAGGCGCTGTTGGTTCTTCTCTGCGACCAAATTTTGTACGAAATTTTCGTGGAATTTCAGACCAATTGTCTGGTTTTTGAAATAAATTTTCAATAAATATAAATCGATTTATTTCGTTCAGCGGAGATAATATACTGAATTTTGTGTTAAAATAGAATGACGTAAGTATTGACAGATTTCAAATAACCGCTGGTACAAATTTAAATCGATAAATGGCCCACCCGATAGTAATATATTCATAACCAGTTACCTGCTAACGTTATGAGGTGATACCGCTGTTGAGAAAATTATTTTCTTTACAGATGGTCTGGCCCGGGTTTGATACGAGGAACTCTTGGTTGGTAGGCACACAAAACTTTGATATATAAAGCTTTTCTATTACCGAGACGTAAATAAAATCATCTTTTGGAAAAATGGAACACCCTAATATACATACATTTTTTCTGACTTTTTGGTACAAGTCCTAATATCTACTCCATTAGTAAAATTTGTCGTAAATAATACTTTAATGCTTTCCAACACATTTGTTGCAATCCAACGGAATTTTTGCACTTTTATGGGTTATTGCTTTAACCCATTCCATTATTGACAAGGTATAAAAATTTGTTTTCAGTACGTTATGATTACATTGGTGTACAAAAAACAAAAAATTTTGTGGCCTTTGAAGAAAATTATAAAATATGGTAGTTCTGTCAATATATTTCATCAGAACTTGAAAACGACTTGACCGATTTTAATGCAAGTACCAGCAAACTTTTTTTTCTCTGAAGCTCCTCTAGGGAGTATATTGGCTCTCCACAACACATCCATAGCTTTGTTTCAGTTTCTTTAATCAATTTGATCTTCTCAAGCTAAGAGGATGATTAATCCGCTTTAGTTTCCTTCATATGATTTTTGCGTAGTGGTAAAAATCCGTGCTAATTGGTGGTGATCTTTACTTGAGCACTGTAATTTTTTCCCATTAGGTGGTGAAACGTTTAGAAACCTAATTTCTTATAAATCATCTGAATTATTTTTTTTTTCTTTTTGTATTTTCAACAGTTTCGAAGTTATTCATAACTGAGTTGCGAAAAAATATTTTTTTCGCGCAGAATCAAAGCATCTTTTTCACAAAAAATCATAAAAAATTTCTCAGAATGAAAATTTTACATACTAAGCACTTAGAATAAAGCTTAAAGTGTTGAGAATAAAATAAGCTATAATTTATGAAAATCGGTTGGCTATTGCTGGTTTTATTCAAAATTAAACGCAGGTACCTAACTTTGACCAAAAGTAGCGAACAAATTTTTTCTTGCAAAATTATTAGAATTTTTTTTCTTTTATTTCCAAAAACTTATAAAAAAAATTACTAGAATATAAATTTTACATTTTAAGCATTTAAATGAAAGCCAGATATGTTGAAATTAAAATAACCCATAAAAGTAGGTACCTTAACTAATAATGTCTGTAATGAATTAGTTTGTAGACTTTATTATAAAATAAATAAATAAATAAAAAAACAAAAATAAAGAAATTTTCAAAATTTTCTTTGAGTTTTGGTTAGGCTATTAATGGGCGAAGCCTTATGGTGAGTAATGCTGCAGACTGACCACATTCACAATAGTAATTAATAAAAAATATTTAAGATTAAGTCTTGTATGGACTTTGGCTCAGATTCTCTCTTCGTTATTAACTTATTGTTTTGATTTTGGCTACAAACAGTCTACACTTAGGTAAAAGTATGGATATGAATTTTACGCAACTGTTTAATATTTCGAGACAAGTGTCTGAAACAATTTTTATTAAGAGTAGAAACCGATTTTTATTTATTTTCTTTTCACAATTTCAATTTATTAACTAAGCAAACAGCATTCATTGGTAAAAGTGTTTTAAATTAACCGAAAATCTATTTTATTTGAATGAGCAATTGTAAAAATATTTTTATTTATTTAACAATTGCTCAATATTCATTATTTATTTGTAGTTAAAATATATTTCCAAATTAAAAAAAAAAGTTTAGAAAGTGACATGCACTGCACGTATTCTTTAGCAGACCATTGTTACATACACTCGAAAAAAGGGCATTTCTTCTTCTCTAATTTTAGTTCGTTTTAATGAATCGAATTTTGTGAATTTACGCCATTGAACAACAAAGGCTTTAATGAAATTACAAAGAATTTTAAACCAAAAATAACATCATAACCATTTAATTATTTATGCGTGTGAGAGAGTTTTTTGGTTTTTTTTTATTGAAATGCTTAAATATGCGTTAATTTCGTTTAAATGAAAGTTTGAATTTGTTAAAATAAAACCAAAATTAATAAAATAAATAAATTAATATGTATGTACTTGCGTGTGATTTAAATTGAATGTAAATATAACAATAATCCTAAACAAAATCACATTCACATTTGCTATCGAAAAAAGGTTTTCTGAAGTTATTTTATTATGTATACCCTTTTCGGCCGTATGTAATTTAAGACTAATATTGCAATTATAATGCCAAAAAGTTTTAATCGACTGATCTATTCATGGTATCATTATATACTACCACGGGAAACGCGTTTCAGCAGCCGAGAGGAAATAAGGGGAAAATCGCAGGAAGCGCTGATGGATATACCGAAAACCGAATATAAAAAATGCAAATGTCAAGCTACGACGCTAAGATTTAGTACGAATATCAACAACAAATGTAAAAACTTAAAAAAAAACTCAAATCGGAACGATGGGACCGCCACACAGGGGTTATTCCGGAAATTTTTTGGTCAAAGTAGTATGTACTCAACGAAAAATACAAAACTTATAAGACAGTATGATGACGAATTTGGATTCTTCCACAGGGGATTGAGTCGTTTCTTGGAAAGTAAATTCTTTCTCGATTTTTATGGATTGGTCTTCCAATTCTTTAATTTCCCTATGGATCCCACTCTATGGCTACCTACGTTATGCTGTCATCGAGAAGCTTCCTAGATAGCAGAAAACCAAAACTTTCTCTAATTATTGGTTCCTGATATAGATGTCTGTATGAGTGTAGGGTGTTCTCTTAAGAGCTTGATAACTTAAAATAGAACAAACAAAAATATTGTTCGAACGAATATTTTATTATAATATACTAGGGTACGATTTACATGGCCTACTTCATCAGTCCAATTTTTGACTACTTCTTCCAAAAAATCTGGCTCAATAGTGGCTTCTAATGCTTTAAGAGTTGCCGGTGTTCCGACATAAAACAATGATTTAACATAGCCCCATAAAAAGAATTCCAGAGGCGTTAAGTCTCACGATCGAGGCAACCACTTCTGGAAAGAAAGTTGTCACCAAATTGATTTTTCAATATATCGCGCTGTGTGTTGCGCCGCCTTGTTGGAAGCTAATGTCGTTGATGTATAGCTGATTATTTATTGGAAACTAAAATTCAGTCCGAATGGCTCAACAGTGCTCGCTATTCATCGTAACGGCAGTTGATTTCTCATTTCAAAAGAAATAAGGACTGATAATGCTGCCATCGTGTAAATTGCACTTAGCAGTGAATTTTAATACAGTTTATAACAAAGCCTTTTCAAAGCAGAAAAAAAGCTAAAATCTTATTTTCATTTGAGAATTCCAACAACAAATTCTTAACATGTACACATACCGTTACTGTACCTTTTCAAGGCTTTGAGACTTCATAAAAACCCAAAATTTTTCAATAAAAACCAAAATTCCAATAATTACTTGTTTTTGTACACATTTTTTTACAGCAAAAAATCAGGTAAAGATAATTTTTGACTGTTAGCGTTGTAATGGGTCTATTTTAAAAGTTATGACGTCACGAAGTCCGGGATGTTTTAAAGTAGATAATTCTTGTTGTAGCACAAGCTCAAAAGCGACATACCAAATATCATCGACTGTTCAACGATGATTCGTAGGCTGTTTATGTGATGAGTAGTGCATGATTTTTTTGAACGAAATTCGACTTGCTCTTTATGAAGTACCAGTTTAACCCATTATTGCCTACAGCGATCTAGATAAGATAAAAGTGTGACATTTTAAACAGCAAGTTAAATAAGGTATAGAAACCTAATAATATTGAAAAACATTTTGTTTTTGGGCTGGAACGAGTTTTAGAAGCCGTAACATATATGTAACAGTAGTTTGTTTCCAAAACTTTTTGGCCCTCATATTTTCTAAGTAAAATTAACATTATTCATAACAAAAAAATAAAAAAATAAATAATTTTTTAAATTAAAATGAGTCATTCAGCTTAAATAATCTAAGATCTCAAATAAAAAAATTATTTGCTGTTGCTCGTAATAATAGTACTTTTGAAAACACTTTAGCTACACGACGACGACTTTGTGGTGGCTTTTCGCTTCCATAAGACTTACATGCATACAATATTGAGCAGAAATTGCAGGACGAAACAATATTTAGTGCAAATATTCTCCTGCTGTGATGCGCAAGGTTCAAGCGTTTTGTAGAGAAACATCTAACGGGTAAGCCATCTAGCGTTTTTTTTTCAACTAGTGCTTATTTCGTGAATGGTAACACTTAGCTCATGTCTGATTTGACAGATAATTAGTTTTATCCTTCCGCTGAACGAATATGGTTGTGTATACGCTTTTTTCGCTTCGCTAAGTGGGCCTGCGATCGACTAACAGAAGATGCCGATTTTTCCAAAAAAATCATCTTTTCAGATGAAGCTCATTTTGATCTTGGCGGGTATGTAAACAAGCAAAATTGTCGCATTTGGGGCACAGAAAACCCGTACGCATACATTGATAAGCCGATACACTCAAGACGCGTCAGTGTTTGGTGCGGATTTTGGTCCAGAAGTATATTTCGAAAATGAGCAAGGAGTTGCCGTTACAGTCAATAGCGATCATTATCGGGCCATGCTCAACGAATTTTTGTTCACAAAAATGGAAGAGGAGGATATTAGCAACATTTGGTTTCCACAGGACGTGCCACGCAGCCGAAGCTACACTCGATGTTTTGCGCCCTGTTTTCAAAAAAAATAAAATATTTGACAGACTCTATATAAACCCCGGAGAGATAGAAAACCACCAGTACTTTCCGTCTGTCCCATTCTGTATGCATTTACATTTTGATCTATTAGATCTGTACCACCCACGTTTTGATTACACTCGAAAATAGAACGCGGCATAAGTACCATAATTATTTTTATCGCAGCTCGGGAATATCTTTCTATTTTTATGATTGCTAAGATTCCGTGTATAGCAGATGCTACACTTCGTATTATTATTGCAGTATCGACGAGTTTCGCGCTTGCAATATGACCATGTTCTAGATTTTTAAGAATTCCTTTTCTCACGATTTGGAAATAAAACTTGTCCTAATTTTATTATTGAGTTGATACGATTATCTTCAAATTGAATTGCAAATTCGTCGGATTGCAAATAGTCAGCTTGAGGCGGCTTAATGACTGCTTTTTCGAATAAATTGTCATGACAATAGCACATAAAGACTTTGTATAGCTTCCTCTGATTTAAAATAGCCAAACTAGGTAAAAAATTCTAATATAATATATAAAAACAATAAATTTCGAAAGCAACTTCAGTGGGCCAAAAACTACTGAGAACAGCCCAGTGTTACGTAAGTGTAACTCCTTTTGCTCTTGTGTTCTTAATTTTGTTTTCCTTTACCAAATTTGATCTTGTAAGTCTTGATCAAAATCGTCGGGATCAAAATCCCAAAAATTATCTAACTAATCACTTGGAAATACGTTGTAGAGTGGATGGAATGCGATATTGGTATCTGATGATGAAATCATTAGCATGGTTAACCAAACTCAAGAAAATGTCCATGACTCAAATTCCGAAGGAGAAGGGAATAAAGATGAACTTCCTACTTTAGCACAAGCAGTAGAGTCGAGTAATGTTCTTTTAAATTTCTGAGAAAATTATAGTTTCCCAGGCATTTCAGACTCAGATAACATTTAAGTACATCACATACAAACTCTTTAATTAAAAAACAATTAAAAACAAAAAGACAAATAATGTTTGTGTTTCATAGAAATAAATGAAACTTAAGATACTTGTGTTAATTACTGACTAAAATTTCATGTTTTAATATAACCACTATTAACCGTATTTTTCGATTATCAGTGCTCGAGGTATAACTTTATTTCCATTTTTGGAAAAAAAAAATTTTTTGGCATTTCTTAGAACAAAATTACAGCATAAACCCAGAAGTGACAGCCTGTTTCTAGATGACGAGCGTAAGAAAACGTTCGTATAACAAGTTGAGTGACTTGTCTGTTTATATTTAAAACACAAACAAAGCACTCAAGTTGTGTTAGTGTTTGAAATATAAATAGACAAGTCACTCACTCAAAACAAAGCACTCAAGTTTTGTTAGTGTTTGAAATATAATTAGACAAGTCACTCACTCAAAACAAAGTACTCAAAGTTTTGTTAGTGTTTGATATAAATAGATAAGTCACTCACTCAAAACAAAACACTCAAGTTTTGTTAGTGTTTGAAATAAAGCCAGAAGTGACAGCCTGTTTCTAGATGACGAGCGTAAGAAAACGTTCGTATAACAAGTTGAGTGACTTGTCTGTTTATATTTAAAACACAAACAAAGCACTCAAGTTTTGTTAGTGTTTGAAATATAATTAGACAAGTCACTCACTCAAAACAAAGTACTCAAAGTTTTGTTAGTGTTTGATATAAATAGATAAGTCACTCACTCAAAACAAAACACTTAAGTTTTGTTACTGTTTGAAATATGAATAGATAAGTTATTCACTCAAAACAAAGAACTCAAGTTTTGTTAGTGTTTGAAATATAAATAAACAAGTCACTCAACTTGTTAGACGAACGTTTTCTTACGCTCGTCATCTAGAAACAGGCTGTTAAACTAATTGAAAACACGTCTGGACGTTGAACAGATGGCAATTTACACAATATTAGAAAAATTAATAATTAACTATTTATCAATTTTTTAGTAAAGAGTTTTAAATAATGGACATAGTAGCGTTACATATACGTAACAGAGGGCGGTAATGGGTTAATTTAAATAAATTGTATAGAAAGGACAATTAATATGTCGATTAAATCCTACCTGCACATCTTTTTCTACTTTATTTTAACTTTTTCATACAAGAATCTAACCATTACTGTTAAACCAAGTGTTTTAGGGTATACCATAGAACGTCTTAATCAACTTAAACTATTTTTATAGATTATTTTTGGAAAAGTGTTACAAATATATCAAATGGTATAAATATTTATGGCGACAATAAAACTACAATGAATGGTTCATTCATTAAATATTTTTATTTTTATTTTTTATTCGAAAATAGGGAAAGGGTTTTGGTAGAGACTTTGGAGTTAAAAATTTTCCAACTTTTTTTTTAATCATAATTCTTGTCATGATTACATAGATAGTAACTTTTTTCGGTTTTTTTGCATTAAATTAAAAATGCAGTCAACACGTTTTGCCATTAATGCAAACATGCATTTAAATGCCTTTAATTTTTGTTTTTTTCTTTTATGTGCTTAAATATTTTATATTTTTGAAATGCAATTTTATTTTATTTTTATTTTTTTGTGTAAAAGAAAATTAATTTTAAAATTCAAAGATTGCATTTAATTGTGGCATGAAAGCATACCTGTTCGTCGCCAGTCTGTAGTAGAGTCTCTTTTACCAGATACAGTTTTAGAATTTAAAAAATGAATTTTTTTTCAGACTGTTGCTAAGTGCAATCAATCCCTATTCGTTTTTTTACTTATTCATATTGCACTCAATTTGCCTTTGAATTTACAGTTGAATTTGTAGTCTCTTTATGACTTTCTTTGCTCTAATTCTAAGCATGTCTAACTAAATATGACGGTGACTTGACTACCGAGTGTCTAAAACATTTCCAAATACGCATGAGAAGTTAAAGCTTTTTCTTTCTTTAAAATAAAGAAATCGTAAAATGTCTTTGAATGAAATTGGAAATTGTTTTCTAGTCTAAGGTATCAACAATTGTTAAAAAGAGTTAAAAAAGAGTTAAAAAAGAGTTAAATATGAGTTAAAATATGAATATAAATTTTTAAAACTAAAGATTTTTAAAGCTTTCAATTAGTTGATAAGAGTCCTTGAAAAACTCTAAAGCTCTGAGTTACCCTAGCCGGATTGATAAAAACATAACCAGCCATACGAAAACCATACTACCAGTCGATCAGTATGATCACTGACTAGACATCTACCAAGATTTTAGTCAAAAATACTTTCCGTAACTTTCAAAAGCGAAAGATATTAATGACATTATTCTCATACTTTTTAAAAGTTGATGTTACATAAGCAAGCTTCCAGAAAAACGGGAATATATCGGCAAGATATATTACAAATATCGGCAAGATATATTTCAGGTCATGCCTTTTAATCCCATGATCCTTAAAATAATTTAAAAAGTTTTGAAAAACTTTTCTAAAGCCAAGATTGATTAAACATTTTTGTTAAGCAAATTTCGTTTCGTATAATCTAGCATCATCTCGGATTTCATATTGGACTTTATAGTAGAAGTTTGTGTTCTTAACAGAATTTGTGGCTTTAAGAGAATTGTGCTACGAGCAATACATCTTACTAAGCTATTAAATTATTATAAAATGGGTCTGTTTCTTGGTCTCCAAGATCGTGAGATTTTAACGCTATGCGCTATGTAGGAGTTAGTCATGCTATATATTATATTTTAAACTTAAGTTGCCAACAATCGGACAATTCTTCGCTGACGGCTACTCAACATATTGCGGCGATGATTGAAAGGGCTGTGAACGTTAGGCAGCTGGCCTTGTGCGTTTTTGTCTACATTCATGTTCCTAAGGGAATGTTGGCTTCCGAAGTTATTAAACTAGGTTTGTGATTTAATGAGGACCATCAAGGCCTCTAGGGGCTGTCTATAAAGTGGCGTTTTATCGCCTCTTCAGTGGACGTTGACATTAATAAATTTACGAAAATGCTAACAACTTGTTGTTCTGTTTTTGTCTAAGCCGATGATCTGGTCATCCTGGCCTAACCACATCGGATCGAATGCAAAGTGCTCTTTATTTAAAATATAATTGATACAGGGAGAGGGGTTTAACTATAAACTCTCCGGACACGGTGATTGTATTATTTACTAGACGTAGGAGTCTAAGACTCACTGAGCCGACAATAAGTGCCTTGACTATTGATTTCTCAGATGAAGTGAAATATCTGGAGATCATTCTAGGGGGAAAGGCTTTTGCTCTCTTACCAACAAGACGAATTGGCAATATTATGCCTATCAGCACCTCTATGGTGAAACGTAGCGTTGAGCCCAAAATAATCTTCTAGTTCTTCGTTACAATGATAAAAACACTACTGATCTATGCTGCTTTAGCGTTGTGGCATATGACGTAGAAATGCAATGTGTGAACTATTCTAGGCAGAATCTATCGCCTTATTCGTGTTACAATCACGAATTCCTATCCTGTGCTCTTAGATTACCTGGTGTCTCTGGTTTAGAGGGTGTGGACATGGTGACACATAAGAATATTGAGCCTATTTGATGGTGATCCTCTTGTTGGGATAAATTATTATATGTCGCCGACTTTGATGATGGTTCGATTTTGATACTCGAAAGGAATTTATGACTTGGCAAATAGTTCTGGCGGTGAGATTGGAGCCAGGGTGGTTGGTCCCAATTTCCATAGATAGGGCTTTGTCTATGTGTAAATATCCCTCCAATTTCAGACGGAGGTTTTTACTATCTTTACGTGCTTTAGGAAATGTCTAAGGAGAAAACCGAAGAAAGCTACAATATTTTTGTGATGTGTGATACTCAGGCAGCCTTGAGGGTTTTGTCAACCTATGAGGTTGAGTCGAAGGTTGTTATGGACTGTATGGCATCTCTCAATGAAGTTGGCGTACACATACTAACATTGTGGCCTTGGATACCATCTGTGTATTTTCGATGTGTTGTGAAGGATCGGTGCAGGTTTTGCATGGCTTATGACGAGACAGACATCTGCACACGCACCTTGTGACTAAAAAATAATGTGGTGAACTTATGGCGCCACACAAAAGGTCCTCAAAATAATGGCTTCTAAACATGTTTTTGATTCTTTTGTTTGTTATGCTTTGTAATTGAGCGCATTCCTGTTGAGATTATATCGTTGTTGTAGAGGGTGGTCCAGCCATAATTCACGATGTTAATTGTAAGTCACACCTTAATGTCAAGTTATTTGCCCAACTTAATTTGACACTTCTTTGTTTCAGTGTTTGACAAATTCATCCATGGAGAGGTAGGTACACAATTGATCAGCCCGTTAGGATTGTTGAAGCCATTTACGAAAATGATGGGCGTTCACTTCAAAATGCATTTCGTGTACTTCGTGATTTTTTTCGTCAGCATAATCGAACAAATGTGTCCACAATCGACAGAATTGTGCGCAAATTTCAGCAAACCGGGTCTGTAGGCAATGTGGAATTACTTGTGCACGATTGTTTGGCGCGGCTTATGGGCTGGCGGCGTCATGGGGCCGTACGTCTTTGAAAATAAGGTCAGTTACCATGAATGGTGTTTGCTATAGCGGACTTCTTGTGGCCAGAAATATGTTGTTCCAACAGGATGGTACCACTTGCCAACAGATTTGGCAAGAACCCGGGTTTTTTTAAGCCCAACCCACCAAGTATTCTTTTTTTTGGTTTTATAACTGCTTCCAAATTTCGTTCAATACGACGATTTTTTTGTTTGTTAGTAAAATTACGTTATTTAAGTATTTATAAAGCAAGTTTGGACTCGTTGTGGCATTAAGACGGAATTGTGCACTATGAGCTGCTAAATCTCACTAATCGGAGCAGACTGCATTTACTCCTTTTAAGCTGCGCATTATGAGAAAAACGGCCGGAATATAAAGACAGATATGATTATAATTCTTTTACATGACGTTACTTGGCCTCACGTCGCAAAAGTTGCCAAACAATTGTTAGAAACGATCAAATGCCGCATCCGCCGTATTCTCCGAAAACTGCTTCTTTTGACTATTTGATGTTTTGACGAATACAATATCCTTGGACATATTACCGAATCACTTTTATAAAAGATCGGTTTTAAAGTTGAATCGCCTTAAAAGACGAGAAAGAGAAGTTTTTCTGAGACAAGATTCGGATTGACTCAGAGCAGTGATTTGTTAAATTTTTATTTTGATAAATTTTTTAATTCATTATCTTTTTTGAGCTAAAAAAATGTACCGAATTAATTTTTACTTCCAATACGTAAATTATACTTATTTTTTTTGTAAATAAACTACGAGAACCTTTAAGTAATAAACCCACCGGTTTTTTTTTTAATAAAATACCCAATAGTACCCGGCTGGGTTTAATTGTGTTACCCAGTGGGTTCCCAATCCTGCTTGCCACCAATTAACGAAACAATGGCGCTTGTGCTCGAGAAATTCAATGGCTGTGTTATTTCAAATCGTGGTGATGTTAATTGGCCGTCACGATCATGTAATTTGACACCGTTGGACTTATTTCGTTGGATATATTGAAAATAAAAAGTATACGTCAATAAGCCAAGAACAATTCAAGAGCTAAAGGATGAGAAAATTCGGCACATTAACGACATTGAACCTCATTTATGTCTTAGAGTCATTGAATATATAAAACGACGTATAGAGGTATGCCACCGAAGCCGTGGCGAGCATATGGCCGGTATTTTGTTTCGTACGTAATTGTCATAAAAACTGTTTGTTTAATTTTCAATTACCACCGTGCGTTTTGGTTGGACCAACCTTTATTATAAAAATATTATTTTTTCATACTTCATTTAATTTTATTTTAATTTTAATTTAACTTTATTTTAATTTCATATTTACTTTTAAAATTTTTAATATTATATAATGAATATTATTTTGCCCCAACAATTCATGCCTTTCGCATGTACGTTTAGAAACCATTTAAAGAAATTTGTTTAATGATCGAACAAATCAATTTAAAATACTCGTAGTATTACAACAAAACTCATGTCTTATAATTATTAAAAAGAAATGTAGGAAAAAAAAACAAAAAATAATAACAAAAAAACCAACAAAAAGCGAAAGCTTTAAATGTCATTGCCTTCGGAAATGCTACACAAACAATAATAAAAGCAACTTTAATTAAATTATTTTTTATTTATAATTGTTTTTGTGAAATATATAATAAAAAAGAAAAAATTAAATACTAAAGAAAAGGTAGAAAAAAGCTAGGGAAATACAATAAAAATTAACAATAAAGTAACAACTTAAATTTTTTAACCATAATTTATTATTTTATTGTTTAGTTAAACGGTTTATATTGCAGTATATGGCGCTAAATAACTGCTGCTTAAATTATAACTATTTTTTTCAATTTTTTTTAAATATTTTTTGTTTGCTGTTATTAAAATATGATTCATGATATAACGAGTAATTGTTATCTAATTTTGCATGCCACCACTACAAGCATTTTAATATTCATAAGATTCCTTTTAAGTCATAATTTATATGAAGAAAAAACACACGCCGCACCGACAATGGCAGACATTCGATCACATTCTCTGTTTTTATAAACGATTACATTCGGATACATGTTACTGGTGACATAAGTATCTCATAACAAATCTTATTTCTTAAAAATAAAAGACGAAGAACGAAACGTCCAAAAATATTTATGTTTGCAAGGAAAGAATTGTTTAAGGAATATTAATTGTATGAATAAATGCAAAAAAAAAAATATTTCAAATAATACTCGTATGGTACTTGTTAGTGTGACAAGTTTGTTTAAAACATACGCGATCACTTGAATATTACAGGATATCTTCATTCGATTTTCTCTTTTACTTTGACTATTACGTTCGTTCGAAATAGAAGCGTGTACGTTTAAACATCAAAACTGTAAATTCTGAAAAGTTTGATGAGTTCAGCTATTTTTGACTGAATCGAAAGAATTTGCTCGAGCCACAGCAGAGGACATGACGAAAAAATTTAATTTTGGTTTCAAGTATTTAACAATAAGGCTTTAACTTCCCTTCAGACAACTCCACCTAAAAAAATAAGGAAGAAGCCCTCTGACCTTCTAGTTTACCCCTGGCGATGATGACAACCATCAGACGAATGATCAGGAAAACAACGTCATCTACTGAGAAAAAATTACTATGCTAAAGTAAAGAAAACCACCAATTAGCAAGGATATTCACCACTATGCAATCATATGTAGGGGGCTACAGTCGATTAATCATCTAGCTTGAATCTTAGCTTGAAATATCAAATTGATTAATGAAACTGTGCTTTGTGAAAAGTCAGTATGCTCCTTAGAGAAGTGCCGGAGTAAAAAATACATCAACGTTTTAGAAATAGAGATAATTATGTTTGCAAATTCTCGCATCACCACATTTTTAATAATAATAAGTTCCAATCGATCATAACAGGAGGCCTCAATAAATTCCCTAAATAACTCGCTATTTTTTACTAATGCCTTCACTTTTGTTGCATCAACTTTTGTTGCATCTGTTCAGTTCGGCCTCAATTTGTCTTCTCGATGTATGAGCTAAGCGTCTCTTTCTGGTAATATCATTCAGTTGTATAGGATCCGCCAAATAATTTTTTTTTTTTTTTTTTGAAGATGCTAAAAAAAACTACTGAATATTTTCTCAAATTTCTTTTTATATATTTAAAGTCCAATCCCTCTGGTTAATAATGAAAAATAACTTCATTCAAATGGCTGCCTCGGCTGGCCATGCAGGAGCCTACACGATCGGTCCAATTTTTAAGCACATTATCGATTGTACGCAGCTGTATTTCACCAATGGCTTCACGAATATTGTCCTTTAAAGCGTCAATTGTCTCTGGCTTGTTGGCGTAACACTTATCTTTGACGGCACCACTAAAATAATAGTCCAACGGTGTCAAATCTCAGCTCCGAGGTGGCCAAATGATATCAGCTCTGCGGCTGATTATGCGATCTTCAAAAACAGGGCGCAAAACATCGAGTGTAGCTTCGGCTGTGTGGCACGTAGCACCATCCTGTTGAAACTAAATGTTGCTAATATCCTCCTCTTCAATTTTTGTGAACAAAAATTCGTTCAACATGGCCCGATAACGATCGCCATTGACTGTAACGGCCACTCCTTGCTCATTTTCGAAGAAAAATTGCCCAATTATGCCTCTGGACCAAAATCCGCACGAAACAGTGACTCGTCTTGCGTGTATCGGCTTTTCAATGTATGCGTGCGGGTTTTCTGTACCCCAAATGAGACAATTTTGCTTGTTTACATACCCGCCAAGATCAAAATGAGCTTCATCTGAAAAAATGATTTTTTTTGGCAAAATCGGCATCTTCTGTAAGTCGATCGCAGGCCCAGATTCCCAGCATTGTTCAAGCGTATACACAACCATATTCGTTCAGCGGAAAGATAAAACTATTTATCTGTCAAATCAGAGATGAGCTGAGTGTTACCATTCACGAAAAAGGCACCAGTTGTTATGTCATCTTCTGTTCTTCTAAGAGTGTCCCCAATCCATTGCTATTTCCGTCTCTTAACCTTCAGGTCAGAAGATCTTCAGAATTCCTCAGAGGCGTTGATTAAAAAACACTTGTATCTTTTGCGGCAAATTTTACATATGTATTAAAGATGTTCAGTTTTTTGTGCTGCGAAAGAGATGTTGAGGTTCATACCAGTTTAAATCGGAAGAATATATGACATGACCTTTAGATACAATTGTCAATGTTTTGACCTAATCCATCAGTTTTGGAGATTATATTTCTGAGATAGTAAAACTGTTCTACATCCTTTATTTTGCTGCCGTTTATGGTGAACAATTCCAGAATTCTCGAGCTTATGCAAGAAGATTTTGTTTAGGAAATATTTATTTTTAAGCCCGCTGCTTCAGTTACCTCGCATCTATGTCTGAGAAACTATGCGCCAAAAGGCATACATCATTTGCTTAGTCCAGATCGTTTAAGCGTCCCAGCAATTTCCAAGTTATCTCTGTGATATCACATATTGCCAGGATTGTATTTAGCACTGAGTTAAATAAAAGGGGAGATAGTACAAAACCCTGTCGGACTCTCTTTCCACACTTCTATTCTGCTACCTTAAGCCCCACCATGCTTTATCAGTTAGTTCCGCCTTAATGCTCTTCCGCAATTAATCGTCTACCATGTGCCATCAGAAATCTATTCTCTCATCACGTACCTCCTGTAACCGAGAATATCAATGGTGAGCCACCCTTCGGGCAACAAAATAGAGCAGTTTTCAAGGCGACTGAATATGAGGCGGAAACATTAGCAACTTTCATTCCGTCATTGTTAACAGAGTTTTTTTGCATTCTCTGTACGAGAATAGTTATCAGGTTATAATGGTTCTTCTCGAGCTCCTTGTCAATAGAAATTCCACACAAATTGCTCTGGTAAGGGTATCAGATTTTCCCAAGCCCATCAGATGTAGTGTATTTTCCTGGGATGTGCCAACGAGTTTACATAATCTTAAGAACAAATGATTGTATAAAGCAAGTTTTATACAGAGCTGTACCAAACAATATAGTTCCAACAGTGTTCATATGTTCCATGTTCCAAATCGAGTCCTTTTCTTCGTGCTGAATGTTATTATCGATAAATTGGGGGGTTTTAAATCTGATGACAGCCTTATGCCATCCAAGCCATCAGACAGACTGTATATAACACATTTTTATAACGATCCGGTTAATATAAGTACATACGATCGATTGCAGCTACATCATCGAGAAGGTTAGACGCTATAATCGCCTCTCACATCTCGCCCAAGCTTGACGAATGTCAAATACAATACACAGGGGTTTTTGAACCGTCTTGAAGTATAAAAGATATGGATTACTCCGGGTTCAACAACAAGTTGAACCATATCTTGACCATACACTCTTTGATCCAGTGATAATCATTGACTTATTTGAGTGTGGAAATTGCGTCAGTTACGTTTGTTCTAAAACTGTTTAGCTGTGCTATTAGGGTCGTACGGTATGACGTAAAGACAATCGCCCCAATGGAACAACAAAGAATACAACACTTCTAATGAAGCAGCAATAACAACCTTATCATGTAGATATATGAAACACCAGTATCATATTTACCAAATGTGACTGTTTAGTACTCCCAATACTGTAAAAACTGTAAAATAAGAATGAGGATTGAAGATATAATACAGCATCGGGAAAATTGCTTAAAGCAACACTAAAAAGTATTTTCCTAAGTGATTTGAATTCACTATTAGTTCTATTGCTTATTGATATTTAAGGCTCAGTGAACAATAATTTCACAATCCACATTTTATATGCCACACCTTATCATTTTAGGTTTTGTTGATACCCCTGCTTTGATTAGTTCACCCTTAAACGTGAAAATATTGTTCGTAACTGTTGAAGGAAAACACGATCTAGATTTTTGTTAATAAAATATTTTTATATTTTTTTATTCTTATTTTATCTTATTAATGGTTAAATTCATTCAATAATTTTAAATGCTCACTTTCCGAGCCAAAGGAAAAAACCCAACATTAAATACCAATAGCATTTAAACCAAATTAAATGTTTAAAGTCCATGTCACTCTCTTCAAGCAATTGATGGCTTTATGTTTGAATGAATATGTTGAACGTTTTGTAGGTGTTGAAAGCTAAACGTGATTTGTCGCAAATTGGAGCAAATTCTTAATTGAATAGAAATTTTAAATTTATTTTTTGTTTTAACAACAAACACTCAATATAAAATGACAAAAAGAAGTAATAAAATATTACAATAAAATATAGATCATTTTGTTATTCCTTTATGTACATATTTTGCAAATGTTTAATAAGTGTTCTGCTTAAGTGAAGAATAAAAAAGAGGAGGAAAAGAAAAAACCTAAAAATACACACGTGTATGTGATCGCCATTACAAATATTTTAATTAAAGAAAAAGAAATATTTATTAAACAAAAACTTCAAATTGCAAAAAGACACATGAGGTTTGTTAAAAAAATGAGTTAAGTTTTATGTTAAAAAAAAAGAAAGTTGTTCGTCAATGTCAATGCGACAAATCTTTTGGTCTAGTCTTGAAATGATTTCTTCGTTATTATGTAATAATTTCCGCTTTTAATAAGACGTTAAATATAGCTTAGGTTTACTTAGTAGGGACATAACATAAGTACTGCTATAACATTCAACATAATCATCATCATAATAGCAGAACTAAACGTACCCCTTTCATATCATAGGCTTTATAATGGCTAACCTCTATAGCAATAGTCTGTAACGCGGATTCCATACTGTGTTAGCTTTTTATGTGTATTGATGAAAAAAGCAGAAATTTCAAAGTTCATATGTTTACCATACAAGAAAAATTTAGCAATCAAAACGATATGGTAAATGAACAGACTTCTGAAGATTTTTCTTCTTCTTCTGAGCTTATTCGTAGAGTCAAATAATGACATTCAGCTGTCATGGCTTGGTTGAGTGCCTCCTTATATGCGATCACAGATTTTCAGTTCTGTAAACAAACGGTTAAAAAAGCTGCCAAAATTTTGCAGAAAACCATTTTGAAAGCTGTTGTGAAGCTAAGTTAACCCTTTCTTGTTTCATAACCAGCCGTGAACTTTTCAGCAGAATCCGAACCGGCTCATGAGGCTAAAACAAAGCAAAGTGTTTATTTAATCTGAATGTTATTCTTTTCGCAGCAGTGATCTCAACGTTCTGTATTACAAGTTGTGGATCGCTTTTAAGGATATGGATTGACATAAAAGATACCCCTATCGTTTAAGGCTATTGATGACTGGCTAGTGCGACGATACTACAAGAAGCGTTGTAGCTATGTTAAACGCCAGAATCCAGAGTAAGGCACCGCATAGGAGCACAGTTTACTAAATTAAGTCGAAAACCAGCCCGACAGCCTAATGAATCTGGATATCAACTGTCAAAGACCGACAGCTCCGATAAGCCATCGAGAAAGGGAGAGCCCATTGTGAGAAGTTTTCGCCGAGCAAGAGGCGAACACTACCAGATGAAGTGGACCACGCTCTACCTCTCTTTAACCGACCCACAACCTCAACGAAGTCATTCCCAGAGAAGCGGGGCCTTTGTGCCTGCCTACCCATAACACAATGAACCGTGAGGATAGATATGACAGAGGAGATGCTCCGACGATTCAGTTAAAAAGGTGGTTGGTATGCTAACTAACCAACCTGGGCCGGATAAGTCTGGCAATGATGTAAGAATCTCCCTCTGCTCAGGCTCTGCCAGCGTCTAACAAATACTTTCGCCTAACGGACAAAGGTAAGAAGTACACCCATCCAAAATTGACGTGATAGCATCCCAAGGGATAGGCTTAGAGCTAGAGGTTACACCCGATAGAAATCTAATCGCCGGCAGGCTATCAGAAAAAATAAAAATGTCATTGGTAGGAGCGCCATTACTCCGGATCCACTAAGCAGCATGATAAATGGGCATTACTTTGGCCTGAAATATACTACTGTAGTTTGGGAAGCGGAGAGATATCCTAAGCCGAGCTTTACGAAAAAAATTGCACAGACCACTTTGTTCTCAAGTTTGAACAAACAGTATAGACCTCTACCAAATCACCAAATATGATAGAGCCGGAGGCCAATCATCAGGTAGAATAGAGGAGTGCCCCGATGGTATGATATGCCAGCGTGACAGGACGTTCAATCACACGGCTACAAGTTTATTCTGTTGCCTGGCGAGTAACCTGGATGGATGCCTCCTGTCTTTATCAAGGAATCTGACATTGCAACGGCCATATTTTTCAGATAGTAACGACGAGAATAATACGTATGTACTGAGATCAACAACAATAATACGTTGGTTCTTCTGATCATAACTATGTTGGTTTAAAAGAGCGAGACGAAAGGCTGACATTGTTAGCAACTTCTCTGCGAAATGCATAGCATATGGTTTTAAAAAAAATTTTTTTTAACGAAAGATCCAAGTTCGAGTCCCCGTTGATCTGTAAATTTATAATTGGCTTATATCTAATTTCACTTTGAGATCATAATTATGACTATAAAAAAGCCAATTTAAAAAAATTGTAATAAATTCTGATTAGAGAAAAAAGAAAGAAGTTCGGTTGTAAGTTTTTTATGAAATTTGCTTTGAACAAACCTCTTACAATGGATTCTTATTTTAATTGGGGGTTTTTATGAATTTTTGAAGAAATTTCTATTTTTAAAAATGCGTTCATATGTCCAATAAGACGACCACATTCCAGACTGAGTATGTTTTTAGCAACTTTTTTTTTGTATTGAATGAAGTTAAAATGGGTTTTACAATAAGAACGGCCAGCTACCGTCTATTATACTGTCACATATTTTAAAGTTGAATTGCAATTTGTTGTTCATCGCTTTAATTGTGTTTTTATTTCAAACTGATTTAATTGCAGCGCATGTTTGTGTGTTTCTGTTTTTCATTAAACTTGATCTGATCCGTTAAATATTGAAAAGCAGTCTACTACCATCAGAGTCCAAAGTTATGCCTGTCCGTCTCAGCGTACGTCTGTCTGCCATGGTCTTAATGTGCGTTCAGAATAATATATTTTTAATTGTCTCAACCAAGCAAACACTGTCCCTATTCAAAGCAGTTTTTTTTTAATTCACTAATAAGAAACAACATTTATGCACATTTCCCAGCTCTTTAGACCGATCAGACCCAAAAGATAAACTAATACACTCTTGCAGTGCTTAAAGCGTGCCCAAAAAATGTAATGAAGTTGTGCCAACAAGACAAATTTTTTTGTTTAATATATTCATTTTTTTTACAAATAAAATTTAAACATTTTAATTTTTCTTTTCTTTTTATTTTTTAGTTTTCAAACTGTTTGTGGTACGCTACGCAAACATGTGACGACTTATTAGGCATTTTTAAGAGCTTGAAACAATTTGAATGAAAGGTGTAAAAATTACGTCAAAATTAAAAACATCATCAAGTCCCAGCTGTAATATATACTCGACTTTTTCTACTGAGATAAGGTCTGCATTCTAAAAGAACAAAAAGTGCCTGTCAAAAGTGCTTTGAGGATTGAAAAAGGATTGGCAGAAGATAAGATTGAAGTTGGAGCGAAGTACCAGTACGTTATCAACTCACTCTCAATGCATTTGGGTACTGTGTGTCATACATTTTTGGTAATGAAGTTATTACATGTTTTTCCAAGATCGTGAGAATTCATTCATCGTAAGTATTTAATCTCAATTGGAGATCAACATAACACATACCGTTAAATACCACAGAGTGCGCTACATCTTGGTGGCTATAAAATATTGTTTTTAAAACATTGGGGTCTTGAGATTTCTGAATTGAATAAAACATTTCTTTATTTAGAGCTTGGCCCACGATGTCGAATACTATCGTTTCAAAAAACAACAAAAAACAAAAAACAAACGGCTGATTTGCGGCACTTATTCTCTAGTCGAAAGAAAATGAATGCGAACGATAACGTAAGCATTTCAATACAAAAGTGCCAGTCACCACATTTTTTTCTAAATTTTTCTTTTGTTTCGTACGAACTGAAATGTCAAAATCACTCACTTGTTTTTTATTGTCGTTTATGTTAGGAAATACTCACTGGAGCTCTTTCGTATGCCTTTTCTTGTACCTGGTTTCGTTGCTAGCTGTGAGGTCCCTGTAAAAGCTTAGTTTGTAGTCATAATTGCATAAAAGAAGTGAAAATTATTATCATAAATTTTATTTGTTTTGCTTCATCAATATTCGCACACCTTTTCACTGTGTATCCACTGAAGGACCTGATGGATGGAAATACTTCAGTTGGCAATATGGTTGTCAATATCAGATCCCATTACGCCTTTACATTGCTGATATTAAAACCGCCCAAAAGTGACATGAATGGGCCCTAACAATAGTGGGACTTAAAAATGGTGGGACTTAAAAACACCAATCCAGAATTGCTTAAGGCTTTTCCCTATCTATGCGCTAAGATAATTAACTCCATTATCGAGGATTTCTTAGCTTCTTACACCCTAGAAAAAGGAAACCTAACGGAATGCAGTAATTGGAGAGTCATAACTTCACTTTATTGCTGTCTGAAAGCATTCAGGAAAGACTTATCTCCTCATTTTCACCGAAATTTCGGAAGGAACAAGTCGTTTTCAGGTAAACCACTCCTGTACGGACCAGTATTAGTATAGTATTATAGTTAAGCAGTAAGTGGAATGGAGATCACCTTTTTATTGCAGATTTTTTAATTTTTCTATGGCCTTCGGCACTAGGCCATATGGAAAGTAATGCAATGTAAAGACGTTTCTGAGGAGATAACCGATATTTTCGGGTTTTATACATGCAAATTGTTACATGAAAAAAACTAGAAGCAACCACCTAAACGGGCAACCACCTTTAGATAAATTGCGTGATATACACACCTTTGCACATATTTTATAAAGACCTACTCATTAATATGGGAAATACCTAGGACCACAGGATTTACGATAGACGGCGTAGAACTTGGGAAGCGTTATAACCTTATCAGATGGCTCACGGAAGGATATTGTGAGCCGAATGAAAAAACAACCCACGCAGTTAGGGCGTTCATATCAAAATGTATTTCGTGCGCTTCGTCATTTTTTTGCTCAGTACAATTAACCAAATTTGTATACAAGCTGGAGAATCGTGCTCAAATTTTAGCAAACCAGGTATGTAGAAAAGACCTGTGCATACTTGCCCCGTTAGTTCTGCGGAAGACATTGCAGTTGTTCGCGGCATTGTTGCAGAAGAACCGTGAACATCTCACAAGCTTCACCGATGCGAATTTTGAATAAAGATTTGATTTTACACGCTTACAAGATTCAAATAACTCAAGAGCTGAAGCCTATTGACCATATGAAGCGTCGTCAACACGCCGAACGGTTAGTTGAACAGACAGAAGTGAATGGTGACTTTACACAGAAAATCATCTTCAGCGATAAGGCACACTTTCACCTCAGTGGATTCGTTAACAAGCAGAATTGTCGCTTTCGGACAAATGAGAATCCACGAGTAATTGTTGAAAAGGCGATGCGTCCACAAAGAGTGACTGTCTGGTGCGGTTTTTTGGCTGGCGGTGTCATCGGGCCATTCTTCTTCGAAAATGAAGTCGGTAAAGCAGTTACCGTGAATAGTGTTCATCATCGCGAGATAACAACGAACGTCTTGTGGCCAGAAATTGGGTATATGGATCAGAACGATATATAGTTCCAACAGCATGGTACCACTTGCTACAGTAGTACCATCCTTTTTTGCGCGAAAAATTGAATGGTTGTGTTATCTCATATCTTGGCCGCCACGATCATGTTATTTAACACCCTTGGACTTCTTTCTTTGGGGATATTTAAAAGAAAAAGTGCATGTCAATAAGCCAAGAACAATTCAAGAGCTAAAGGATAAGATAATTTGGCACATTAACGACATTAAACCTCAGTTACGTTTCAGATGCCCCCGAAGACGTGAAGGGCATTTGGCCGATATAATTCTTTTCACACATAACTGTCATAGATCCTTCTATCATAATAAAACAATATTAAGTGAATTCTCTGAAAAATTTTTGTTAATTTTTGTTAATTGTATATAATAACATCGACGTTTTGCTTTGACCACCTTTTATATAAAAAGTTAGGACGCTATTCTAATAATACATACTATTCCTAAGCTTTTCTAGTTCGTTTTTGCCACCCGTATAGACGCTGTAATTTTCATTGTGATGAGCGAATTTAATTCCAATGCTTAAATGTTCACAAGTCCCATTTAAACAAGGTCAATATCAGTACACGACACGACGTGTTAAAATGCGTGGGAGATTGATGATCACCTGTCAGCTATCCAGTCAAAGCTACTGGTTTTATTTTTGCTATTTTGCTGCCACCATCTGGGCGTCCGCTTAAATCAAACAACCGAAAAGAAAAAAAATATTCATAGAGTCTTCGCCAAAGAAAGTCTTTTTTTCTATTTTTGTTTTCTTTATGTGACAAGATTGAATAACTAAGTTTTAAATGGACAAATTATAGTCTAATGGAAGGTGTTGCCTCAAAGTATTTTGAACTCGCTTATCAATTGAACCCAAAATATAATGATCGTCAAAAGTGTTTTGCATTTATTTTAACCTGATTTATTTCTATTTGTTTTCGAAATCATTTTCTTAAAATTAAAAACAAAAACATTTAATCTGCATAAATGAAAGTTTAGGTTTCTAAGTTGCTTTAATTAAAAAAAAAATAAAATAAAAAATAAATAAATAAAGTTTAAGTTAATGAAACTCAATTCAATTTTGAATTTTAATTTCAGTGTATTTTTGATGTTTTCGTCTTCAAAGTTTTAAGGTTCATAAGCTTTTGATATCATATTTGCCAAATTAAAGTTATATCTAGCAAACGTCTCAAAATATGCGTATACGGGCTTAAGTTAGGTTAGGTACTTTTGACAGACGCCAACGTTACAGTTTAATATTAATTTCATTCATTTATTCAAATTTTTCATGATGCGGAGTAGATGCGTGGTGATGGCGCTCCTACCGACGATATATATATCTGTTCTGTTCGACGGCGATTAGATCCTTTTCTGGTATGACCTTCAACTCTAAGCTGGTCATGGAGTGTCGTGATTCCCTTGTGGAATTATCACCGTAGTTTTGTGTACACTTCATCACGGGCCATTTCCTTATGAGTAGACACGCACAAACGCTGCGCTTACGTGCAAATGACTTTTGTCGTGGCTGTGGATAGGCTGAGAAGGAGAAGACCGTGGTCCACTTTATCTGCCAGTGTCCGTCTCTAGCACTGCGGAGACTTCTCACACTGGCTTCTGCCTTTCTCGATGGCTTATCGGAATTATCTATCCTTAACATCGGGTCATTAGGCTGTCGGGCTGGCCTATGACCTAATCTAAGAAAGTGTTTCTGTACGATGCATCTGTTTGATTATCAGGACTCTAGTGAATAGAAAAGGGACAACGCCCTATGAAGTATCACAACGGGCTGCTATGCGTGCCGAAGTTTGCCGCTCCCTCCTATCCTATCCTAACAAACGAGCATGAATCTTAAGTAGGCGTGTCTCGAAAAAGACACAGTAAACTTCTGAAGCAGAATGACTAATCAAATAGCCTCAAGCCATCCATATACTCGTACATACGAGTATCTCAAAGCATTGTTGTACAACACGATCAATTTTTGCCTAGTAGCAGAGTCACAACGAGCAAAGAGTACTCAGTTATAAAGTACAGCCGCAAAAGACAAGTCATAGAAGGTAGTTTCCTTATATGTAGGGGTGCGTAATACTAAGTTGGCCAAAGGGATCTCAATCTTATGTATGTTCTACCTAAAAGTGTATTTAAATGATCCGACTAGGTGAGGCTACTGTAAGCAGTAAACCAGGATTCCTCGTAGGAACGGCATAAATTTGTTCCCTCTTTAAAACAATTTCATTATACGTAGCCAGTGAAAAATTTTACATAAGTAATCATTAGGCCTCTTGATATTCTCTGTTACTAATCGAACCGGACTACTCAAGTATAGTTGTATCAGGTCACTTAATAAGTCCGTAGGATGACACATAGATGGCGTTACATATGATTATTCAATACAAACCTCAAACAATATGTGTATAAATTTGACAGCAATCTGACTATCGGTTCGTGAGTTACAGCATTTTGTGTGAAGCAGCTTTTGTAATTGAAAAAAGATTAAAATAGTGAATATCGATTTTTGATAAATCATTGCTTTTTGATGAAAAAAATATAGTAAAACCTAAACAATGGCTTGATAAACATTATCCGAACTCTGCTCCATCGGGACAAATGGTAGAGAAGTGTTTTGCTGAATTTAAACGTAGTCGTACCAGTACAAATGATACAGAGCGCAGTGGAAGCCCAAATGAGACTGTAATTCCAGAAAGCAGCAAAAAATTGTACAAATTAATTATGAACGAATGTGCACGAGCTGGCTGACATTGTAAAAATATCTGATGGTAATGTTTTTACCAATTTATAAGAACATTTAAGTATGCGGAAGCTCTGGTCAAAGTGGTTGCCGCGTGAGCTCATAAGTCATGTCACAAGTCGATGAAAACGATGGCAAAATTGAATGAATTGGGCATCGAATTGCTAACCTACCCACCGTATTCTCCAGATTTAGTCTCCAGCGACTTTTTACTGTTTTTAAATTTCAAGAGAATGCTTGGTGGAAATAAATTTAAGTCCAATGATTATGTAATCGCTGAAACTGAGTCCTATTTTGACAAAAAAGACGAATCGTGGCATAAACATGGTTTCCAGAAATTACGTTCAACGGCTACTAACATTTTGGAACTAACAACTAAAATTAATGATGGTTTTATTGAAAACAAACAAACTGATGTAATCTATACTGATTTTAGCAAAGCGTTTGATAGAGTCAATCATGATATTCTACTTTACAAGTTATCACGCATGGATTTAGTGATAATGCAATTCGCTGGCTTAAATCGTACCTTTCATGCAGAACCCAACAAGTAAAATTTGAAAATGCTATATCTAAATCTATTAATGTTCCCTCTGGAGTGCCTCAAGGCAGTCATATTGGTCCGGTATTACTTACATTATTTATAAACGATCTTCCAAGCGTTATTCTTCATTCTAATATCCTGATTTATGCTGATGATGTTAAAATATTTAATTCCTTTAATGATTTTACTGGTCAATCATCTTTACAAACTGATATTAATTATATCACTGAATGGTGTAATTTTAATTTACTGGATTTAAATATTAAAAAATGCAAACATATGTCGTTTTTCCGTTCTTCGAAACTTGATACCAACTATTATTTTAATGATAATGTTCTGAATAAAGTAGTTAACATTATGGATCTTGGAATTTTGTTGGATCATAAATTAACATTTTATGATCATATCTCAATGATGGTGAATAAAGCTAATGGTGTACTCGGATTTATGAAACGATGATCGAAAGAATTTTCCGATCCTTATGTAACGAAAATTCTATTTACATCTTTAGTTCACCCAATCCTTGAATACGGATCTATTATATGGGACTCCTACGTCGATACTTACAGTAACAAAGTTGAATCGGTGCAAAAACAGTTTCTTCTATTTTGCTTGAAAGGACTTGGATGAAACTCGTATGTACTTCCTGCATATGAAAGCAGGCTCGCACTTATTAAATTATCTACTTTGTAAAGCCGGTGAACTATGCTAAGTATTTCCTTTCTGTGGAGTTTAATTCAAGGTAATTGATTCAGAGTTCCTATTAAGTCGTATAATGCTCAATGTTACTATTAGACCAACCCGCAACTTTCAACTATTAACCTTGAAGTATTATCGATCAGTCTATGCGAACAACGACTCCTTTCGTCAGATATGCTTGAAATTTAATAATTATTATCACCTAATTGATTTCTGTGATTCTATTGAAGTTGTAAAGAGAAAAATTATTTTGTATATGAATTAATGTTTTTGAATTTTCTATCCTTTTTTTTACTTTAGTCTGTAAGGAAATGTAATCATAGACCTCATTTAAATAAATAAATAAATAAAAAAGTGGCATCTTACAGTTGGAAATCGCTATATTCGTTGTATCGCCCTCGAAGCCAACTATGTTGCATAATAAAATTGGGTTTTGTAAAAATTTTGTTTTTTCTAACTCATCCTACGGACACATTGATGGACCCGTTACATCTTCCTGGAGTTGATTCGGCAAATCCTTTCCATAAACAGAAAAAAAAGTAACCCAAGTATTGAGCCCTGAGGCAACCCTCTGCTTAGTCTCAAAGGAAGTGATTGCACATTAATAGTGTAAACTGCGATATTAGAGAAAAATCGTATCAAAAGTCTTCTAAGGATCAACTGGGACCAAAAAATTCACTCTGTTGTTATCCAGTCCTGTCAAGTAATGCCGACTAAAACTATAATTTGACTGAAAACCTGACTGATTGCATTTTATACAATAAGCAACGAGGACATATGTAAATAGAGAATTTTCTTCAAAACTTTCGACAAATAAGAAAATTGGCGTGACTCTCCAGCTAGACGGAAATGTACTGAACATAATAATGAGGTTGAATATGTATGTGACAAGAGCATTGGCAGCAGTATACTTATGAATTTTGAAAGCACAATGTCGCAGCGTACAGGATATGACTTAAATACCCAGATACATGAAAAAACTTCAGTCTGACTAACACAAGAAAAAATCTATCATCACCCTCCGTAACCACAGAATCAACGTCAAAGAAATCATAAAAATTCGAGTTAGTAGGGGCAAAAGTATTGCTGGGTATTTAACTGAGAGCCATTGTTGTCCCTTGTCCTCTAGGGAGCATATTGGCTTTCCACAAAGTATATATTGCTTTGTTTCAGTTTTTTTAATCAATTTGATATTTCAAGCTAAGTATATGATTATTCTCTGTGCATGTTCACCTAGAGTTAAATGGCCAGTCATTACTCCTATAGGGCTTCCTGTATGAATTTTTAGCAGTTGCAAAGTTAGCCGTGTTCTTTGTCGATTTTAATTTTGCTAGACCTTTTTCGTCTCGTAGCACGTGAGTTCTTTAAGCCATAGTTTTGAATTTGTGCAATGTCGTCAATTAAAATTCCGCAATGATCTAATATAGTATTTGCTTGTACAAATTCGTTTACTATGCAGTTTTGTTCTATTTACCTAAGAGCACACTTAAGGATAACTTGCGAATTGCTCGCTATCTCTTTGAGACACTCAGTCTTTTTAAACAATTATCGATAATTTGTGAAAATATTTGAGTGAACTTATGGTCCCCTTACTATTTGGAAATACTACCTTGAACAAAAACTTCGCGGAATAACCCCCATGTGGCGATTTGATTTTTTTTTTGTTAAGTTGGTACATCAGTTGTTGTATTCCCTCTAACTCTTAGCGGCATAGCTTGACATTTGCAAAAGCTACGTAGTAAATATAAATGTACTCTATGTGTGTTGGTGCTTGTTTACAATTTCAAAAATGGATTTAAATTTGCAACAACGAACTTGCATTAAATTTTGCGTAAAAAACGGATTTAATGGTGCGCGAACGTTGGAAATATTGGAAAAGTGTTTCGGCAACAATTCTTGAACAATTCTGGTTCAAAAGTGGTTATGAGTCAATCGAAGATGATGTACACAGTAGCAGAACACCGACATAGAAAACCGACGAAAACATTGATAAAGTAAAAGAAATGTTGGTTAATAACCGAAAATTAACCATCAGAGAGATAGCGGAGGACTTGAATATTGCCTATGGATCCATCGAAGACATTTTGGTTAATGATCTAGGTTTCCGACGTGTAGCAGCAAAGTTGGTGCCAAAAGACCTCAATTTCATGTCAAAAAAAGACCGTGTTGAAGCCGCAAAATACATGATTTGCGAGGCTAAATTCGATCCCACAGGTGGGTTTATGAGTACGACACACAATTCAGACATCAGGCATGTGAATGGCGTTCACCAAATGAGCAGAGACAAAAAACCGCGTTGTCAGTCAAAAATGAAATCAATGCTCACTGTTTTCATGGATTACAACGATGTAGTTTCATCATGAATTTTTGCCAGAAGGCCAGACAGTAAAGAAAAGTATTTTTTGGGCGTTATGAGACGTTTGTGTGAAGCAATTTGCCGAAAGAAACCAGAATTGTGCGAAGAAATGCAACAAAAACCATCCAACAGCCACCGAATTTACCTGATTTGGCTCCCTGTGACTTCTTTCCGTTCAATCGAGAACGGAAAAGCAGCCGAGAGCAAATAATGCAAAAATCGCAGGAAGCACTGATGAACATACATAAAACCGAATATAAAAAATGCTTCCAGGATTGGATCAAGCGCTGGCATAAGTGTGTTGCAGTCGATGGGGATTACTTTGAAGTGGACAATAAAGATTTAGATGCATAAACTTGTATTTTAATTTTTCTGAATAAATTCCGGGATCAAGGTGGTATGTAGGTGGTATTCTTATTGAATATTTCATAATAATATGCTGTGAAGCAACTAATAAAAAAAAAATTTGTTTGGTCAGTTATGGACTATCATCAAATTTCGCACAGTGGACAAAGAAGGATATTATTTTCTTTTTTAATAAATTTTTATATTGCGATTTGGCTTATTTATTACTAAGTTCTTACTTTTTTTCCGATTTCAAAGCAAAAACTTTTATGTCAACTAAGTGAATTATGGAATTACATATATATTTCTAAAATTGATTTCATTTGGCTGGCTGCTCAAAAAAATTAATAACTTTTTTCGATTTGAAAGTAGATATTTGTATGGATAAAGGCTTAGTACTCGTAAAAGGTTTATATAGAAGTACGAATGATTATAAAGATTTTTGTTCAAATGTACACCTTCATGCACGACACCGGCTTTAGACTAATTCACATCAAGCGCTATAGAGTTTATCTTTAGTCCCTTAGGAGCCAGTTTGTCTAACACCAACATGTTATCTCGAAAATTTTCACGCATTGTTTAATTGAAAGATTTATACGAGGTTTAGTACAGTTTTGAAGGGATTTTCATTCACCTTCTCTATACAAATATGTAGAGCGAAGACTATTTCCTCTCTCTTTGTAGAAAAAGAGAGTGGACTTAAAGAAAACAACGAGTAAATCCACAAAAAATAATTATCACCCACTCTTTAAGCCAAACCACTAGTAACACTAATGCATATGCTAGCTAGAGCGCCAATATTTAAATTCAAAAAGAAAAATGTACTCGTAAAAGCAATGCAGTGAACAACGCGTAAGAAATTTGACGCCAAACAATGAAAGCCCAGTAATGTGGTGTTCATGGTACTCGCATTTTCTCTTGAAAAGACAAAATTGTCATTTGTTGTACGATTTTGTTATTGCTGTTGTTGTATCTTGGCGAATGTTGTTGTAGGTAAGTGTGTCTCCAGAAACACAAAAAAAAACCAACGGTGAGTTGTCAAGTTACGGTGCGTATTTTGATTGTGTATTTCTTTTTCTTTTCTTTTTTTCTTGTTATTATTTCTTTTATATTATTTGACTCTTCTTCTTATGAATTCTTAATAAATCAAAGTAAAGAATATAAATTGGAACTTACACGCCTTCAACAATCGCAGTTAGTATTTTTCAGCCAACGGAGCCTCACATACAGGTGTAGCGAGTGCAAGCTTTGGTCTGATACCACCATAGAAAACAAATAATAAACCAACCAATAGACCAAATAAGGATTTAAATGTGAATAATAATAAAAAATAAGAAGTGATATTTTTTAACCATTGTAAACTAAATAAAATAAAATAATAACAAGACCATAAGATATATACTATACTATACAAGCAACAAAATTTGTGGATTCTATTCTATTTCAATAAATAAAAGAGCAAATAGATAAATACAAATTTATAAATAAATTAAAATTCTTAAAATAGAACATCTCCTATAATAAAGTGCTAAAGTGCCATATTTAAATTATTTATAATATAAAAAACAAGAACTTCTAACAACTAACTTCTAAAATGTGGAAATTTGCTGTGTTACTTATAGGCCTAAGTGGATATTGTTTAGCCGGTCCAGTAGGTTTAAAGGTGAGTACGCATATTGAGATGTTCCGCCACATCGAACAATACAATTTGATATAAAAATTATGGAAAATTTTAAAAGTGAACTTAAAAGATGAACTCAGGGGAGTTAATTATTTTAAAATTTAAATTGAATTTAAAGTAATTCAAAATTTTGAAAAAAAAATTTATTTTATTTTGCAAGGTTTTGTTAAAAATTATTAAAAATTTTCTTTATTTTATATTTAAAAAAAAAATCAAATTAAATTTCAAAATTCTTTTAGGTTTATAAAAACTGCAATTTTTTAGAATTAAATTGAATAAAAGAAATCATTTTAAATTCCTTAAATTCAACTAAAAATTAAGTTTTTAAATTTAATCCTGATATCTGTTTCCTGTTTCACGTGAAATAATTTTAATTGTTTGTGCACTATTTTGTAATGGTGAAGCTTTCTTATTTTATTTTAATACAGCCTTCTTCTGTACCTGTCTTTTTCATAAATTTCATTTTATTACTTCCATTACAAATTATAAAAAAATAATTTTCTAAATTATTAATTTTTTTAAATTATTTTTTATTAATTTTTTTAAATTAATTTGTTAAAACTCTGCTTAATTGCCTTCACTACTAAAGTTCTCACAGAAATTTTTGGAGAATATTATATATTACACTGTATTTTTCATACAAATTTCTATACATAAATATAAAGTCAATAGTTGCGAAATTTGTTGTTCAATAAAATTAAAATCAAAATAAATGAAATAAATTACTTCCTTCATTCCATGAACACAGTGGAATTGGTTTTTTAGTTTTTCAGGTCCATATAACCCAGCAGTGTTTAGTAACCTAATCTATGCCCCCTCTAGGGAGCATATTGGCCTTTTGCAAAGCATCCATTGCTTTGTTTTAGATTCATTCACCAATTTGATCTTTCAAGCTAAGTAGATAATTAATCCACTGTAGCCCTTCTCCATATGATTGTGTTGTGGTGAATATCCTTGCTAATTGGTGGTGATCTTTACTTTAGCATTGTAATCTTTTCGCACATCATTCGTCTGATATTTGTCATCATCGCCGGAAGTAAATTGGGTGGTCAATGGGACTTCTGCTTTATTTTTTAGATGGAGTTGTCTGGTGGGAAGTTGAATCCTCTTTATTAAGCACTCGACCCCACAATTAAGTTTTTTCCATTATGGCATTTATTTTTAAAAATGATTCCCGACTTATGTCCGATGCGGCTAAGAGTTACATGGTTCTTTCGATTAATCTAATTTGTGACTACTATTTCCAATAATTCTAGCAGTATAGCGTCGACGGTGGCTTGAATATTGGCTTCCAATGCTTCAACAGCTGCCGGTATATTGGTAGAAGTAATCCAGAGGCTTTAAATCGCATAAGCGAGAGGAGCAAGTGACAAGGACTACTTCTATAAAGAACGTTGTTATCAAAAGCAAAATTAAGCCGTCTTTTTAGAACAAAATGTTGCTAATATTTAGCTGATTAATTTTTTGAAATTAACATTTAGTCAAAATAGCTCGATAGCGCTCGCCATCCACCGTAACGCCATCTTCTTCTCATTTCGAGTAACGACTGATGATGCCGCCGGTATATAAATCGCACCAAACCGTAAATTTTAAAGGATGTTAAGGTGATTTGTGAACGACTTGAGGCTTGTTGATGGCTTGCCAAAACAAAGCCACATTGAAGAAGGTAGTGTTGCCTGTACAACAACTTACTTTTTAACAACAACAACTTTTATTTGTTGCTTTTTTGTGAATTACAAATTTAAAAGAAGTTATATAAATTATATTTGTATTTTTACACGATTCATATATCCTAAACAATATCGTGAAAGAAATGGTGTAAAAATAGGATTCGGTGTAAAATAAGAAAACGTGTGACATTTGTACAATAATAACGTACACCTGATACTGTTTGTAGATTGTATTTACGTTCCAAACGATAGCATGCAAAAAGATATTGTGAAAACAGGATTAGGTGCTATTGAATATCAAGAAACATGCATTCAATAAAAAAAAAACAGTCAGCCAAACCGACAACATCACCTTCTTAAATTTATCTTGTGCCAAACCTTACTGAACACAAATGTCAACACGGTTTGATATTCTCAGCTGTCAAACCATAGTTATACTTTTAAATACACCAGAATTTGTTCTTAAGTTTAAAACCGGTTCCTTTCCTTCCATATCCTAAAAATATACCAAAGAAGTATTCTGATACTATGAGAAGGAGTGGCAATTATAACTCTTATTAGATCATTATAAACGTAAAGTAAAACATTAACATCCGTTTTATTTAGAATTGTTAAACACTCCGTAATCTAATCTCGCCGGGATTTGCTTGTCTATATTAAACTAACAAAATATTTTGCCTTTTCGCCTGTCCTCTCAAAAATTGCTTTGGCAGCTATGAGAATTGCAAATGATTTCGTACTAAAGACAGTTTGGTTTTATATAAAAACCCTCGCCTTACCAACTTTGTGTTTGGAATTGCTTGTAACCAAAATTAATAATCTGCTTCAAAGCCATCGATCAGCGTTCATTGTCATCCTGGACTAAAGATAATTTTGAAAATATACGACAAGATCTTCTTCACTTAAAGTTACATACATATAATCTGAAGTACGCAGAAACATTGAAAGATGTAATATCAACTATACAGTGATACTTCGATGTTACGAATTTGAAGGGGATCGAAAAATATTTCTTTATTATGTATGCTGGCGTGCAGCTGAGAAATTTTTTGTGAATTGATACTACACCTGGTATATCATTTAAAATGTGTTTTTCTCTTCTTTTCGAAACCAAAAAAGACTTAAAATTCGGCAATGTTGAGCTAAGTTATTAGCTCATAAGTTCATAAAGGTCAGAAAAGTCGGTTTTTACCCGTAACTCGTTGGAGGTGTTTCGAAAATTCCAAAAACAGATACTTGTTCTACTCGATAGCACCTATGTATCAGAAAAGTAGTGCCACTTGCCAGGTATTTTTTTTTTTTTTTTGTTGCACCGTGTTATCATTATCTGCTTTAGAAATCAGCGTCTGCGTACGAAATCATAAGAAAAATGCATTTATTTTACGGTTTCTAACTGATTTTCATCTGCCTCAATAGACTTAACCTGAGTCATCATATAAGTGTAAGAATGAACTGTAAGTAACGAAAGTGTAACCTGTCGAACCGATTCTACGCAGATATGATATATATATATCGATATATAGATATATATCAATATATATCTCAGTAATCCTGTTGTTGATAAGGAAAATTATACCAATCTTTCTAAGCTGGAAATAAGGTTTTTCGAATTGTCCTATAAAAGAATGCTTCCGGGACCTAAGATGTTGATATACCTATGTAGCAGTATAACCTTTGTATAACACAATTAAAATTAAATTGAGATTTCGTTGTTTAAAACCGGGACTTTCCCATTTAGCCTAAGATTTAGTTTTGTTTCATTCTGACTTCGGTTTACAGAGGCTTCTGAATGTCATAACTATCGAGCATTCAAAATAAAAAGGGGTTTTCAAAGGATTCAGCAAAAATTTGTTATATTGGGTTTTTCGTTTTACCGTAGTTTCACTGTATTTGATAAAACTTTAACATATTTTTGTTTGTTGAAATTAAAAAAATTTTATTAGAAAACTTTACTTGGCCATTCCCTTTCGTAAGGCTAAACTATCCATATAATGAAAGGAAATACTCATTGCATATCCGTTTAAACACTTGTGTAGATCCCAAAATAAAAAAGAAAATCATTTTATAGTGTAGTAGCTAGCTTGCATTCACATTACGGAAGTAATTTTAATAAAATTTTTTTACTTGTGCTCGAACACAACAAAACTAAACGAATGAAACCACCCATTCTTCTTTTATGTAGTCATTCGTTTTGTTATTTTTTTTACATTTTTTTTACTTCCCCGGCTAACTGGTAATACATTTTGTCATTTTCTCTCTTTTAACTTTATTGTGTAAGTGTTCTCATACATCATTTCATGGCTTACATTTACCTAAACAAATGACAGAATACTCAGACTTTAGTACAGACATGCACGCAGGGCCTCTATAGATTTCATTAATAATTCTAGACATGATTTTCTAGACCCGCTATTAAAAAAGGCCAAACGTTTGGGTTCTTTTTCGTTGTTGTTTTTTTAAAATATTTTTGTATAATTCTGGTTAAAATAATGTGCAAGACAAAATGTCTTTAAATATTTATTTTTATTTTTTATTATTATTTTTTTTTTTGGTTAAAAAGTCTGCCATTAAATGAGAACTGTAAAGGTATTTATCGTATAATTTTGTTTTCTTCAAAATTATTCAATTGCAAACATATTTGCATATGCATTTTAATAATAATTTTACTAATCAGATAGACTTAACAAATGTAGGAATAGGAATGTGTTCATAAAAATGCAACATAGTATGTATTTTTATTGGTCTATAAAAAAAAAAAATATCATTATGACAATAAGTCAACCAGCAGACAGAGAGTCAAACACTTGTTATCGGACGTGTTTAAGCAGATGTCCATCAATTCTATACAAGAAGCGGAAGTTTGAAATGTTTAAAAAGGAGGATTTACTTTCAAGTAATTCTTCTTTTTTTAAACAAAATATTTTCATAGAAATGTTGTATAAATTCTTACACAATTTTGTTTATCAGCAAATAATCAGTAATCATGATCAAAATTTTTAATGTTTTATTTTCTTGTTTTTGTTTTTGTTTTATGTATTTATTTGTAACCCAAGAACAATTCAACTTTTATAATATAAAAAGTTAAGACCGCATTTTTCTGATTAAACACCGGAATTTGCTTTGAAAAGATGTTGTTTAACCGACCAAAGAAACTTTTAAAAATGTTCTTCGCTGACTCTATCAATATTCAATGAACTATGCCCTTTGTTTTGAAAGTAACCAACACGATCATTACTTTGCTTGCTGCTGTCTATGCTTAAAGGCAGCATACATGAGAAAAAGTTGTCAAGTAATATGTAAAAGATAATTCATGTTGTAAATGGTAAAAATATTCGGAGCCCTCCTTGGACCGCAAAGTCTCCTAAAAGTTGTTACAATTTTTTTTCTTATATTGTATTAATAGCTTCCACAGAAGTCATTACTTAGGAATCCTATGCGTTACGCTATCATAAAGCTTTATACGATCTGATGCAGTAGTGTATTGGCCACAGTAATCTTAATACCCTGCAGTTCGTACTGGAAAGCTATCATTGATTCCCCTAGTCTTAGCTTTCAAGTATAAATCTTGTAAGCTATAGCCCAATAAGCAGGTATTAGTTTAATAACAGCAGTATAAATCCAGCATACAATGACTCTTAAAGCTATAATAGACAATCAAATTGATTGATCAAAATTTATGTTTGTATGTAAAAAAATTTCACACTTAACCAATGCGTGTAATCATATTTAACGAACACTAACATAAATGTTTGTCAAGCGATTTGATCGTCTATCAGGTCTATTAGATTCATCCGTTTACCCATATTTCATAAAATTTGTTACCATTGTAAACTGAATTGATTATATCAATGTGATCGACTTAATTCGAAAAACTTTCTATTATAAAAGTTGAACTTTCTCACAAGAAGTAGGCAACGAACGATCGAAAATGACCGTTCAGAAAAACAAAATCATTTTTAAATACAAATTAGTTCTGGATTTGAAGCTGCTCTTACAATATTATATCTTAAATAGCGCATTAATCAGACAGTTTCCACTGCTTTTTAGTAATAATTTTAAACGTCGCTCTTCAGACCACTCTTTGTTGAAATTGATTAACTAGCTCAAGAATACTTCTGTGTTTACAGTAAGAACTGTATATTTCCCTAATATAGCGATCAACAGCTATCGTTAAAAGACAGAAGAATAGCGCTAGTTCGTTTACAGTTCTTTAAAAGAATGATAGAGCATTCACGAACACGATTGAAAAATTTATTTCCATGTAATTCTTGCTTGGCGAAGAGCTTTTAACCAGTGCCCGCTTTCGAAAGGGTATCAGCATATGCCTGGTATATACTTTAGAGCACGATCTGTAAAGGGGTTCTTGCAAATCTCAACGTTAACAAGTCTTCTGGGCCGGTTGGCATACCAGAAATTATTCTGAGTGCTCTTCGACGCTTGTATGTTCATTAGTTAACCATTTCAGTGTATCAATCACGCTGGCATTTTTCCATTTTGCCAATGTAACGCCAAGTTCTGAAAAAGGTGAGTCTACCAACCGCGAAAACTACATCCAAATAGCAGATTGTACCCAAAGTTAATCACCACATTGTAAAGTAAGTATTTAGAGTCCAGAAATTTGCTAAGTGATCATCAATACAGCTACCGCAAGGGCCATTCTAGTGGCGATGCTCTCCGAGAGCTGGAACAAATCCATTCACGGTCTTGGCGAGAGCAAAGTTGTGGCTCTGATTATTTGCAAGGCATTTGGTAGAGTTTGACATGAGAGGCGCCAGTATCGAAACTTATTGCTTTTGGTGATGGTACTTACATCTCTAGTGTGATAGATGGGATCCCATTCAAGGAGTTCATGATAAATTCAGGGGTACCACAAGGCCCTGTTCTTTCTCCCACTCTCTTTCTAATATATCATAAAGACTTTTTTTCGCACTTTTAATCCTATCTAATCTTATTCAAATGACAGCAACTTTTGTCATTCATATTCTTTTGACCGTAGGCACTCATAAGTGACTTGACGAAAATCTTCGAGTGGGGTCATGCAACAGAGTCGATTTTATTGAAGATATAGTTAATTCAGAAGCTTTTGATATTGAGGGCATGAGAATTCACTGTGATGTTGATTGGAATGATCACGTTTTCCAAGTTTTAAAAAAAGCATAGTGTCCCGGTTTTTTGAAAGGGTGTGGGAAATACTTCACTTCATATGGCCTCCTTAGTATTTACAAGAACTATATTCGACCTAAGACGGAATACAACTCTCATATATAGGCCGGAACTTCAAGGTCTACTTGAGACTTCCCGACTGCGTACAGGAAAGGAGGAAGGTGCTTTTTAATGACTGTAGTGTACATAACTCTACCCATTCATTAGAGCATGGTCGCAAATGTGGCCTGTGTTTCATTATTCTAACGATACTTTAACGGAATTGATTCCTAATAATTGCACATCCCTTAGTAGCTTATTATACAATGAATCACACATTATAGAATTAAATCGTTTTTTGGTTGCATCGTTCGTTTGTGGAACGATCTTCCCTCGAAAGTTTTTTGTCATTTACAATATGAATAAGTTCAAATCTAACATCCATAAACACTACTCTCTTTATCCTCCTCCCTTCAACTTATTTTCTCATTGCATTACATAAGTTGGGGTCATCCGCTGAGTGCTGACTTCAAGTTAAAAAGAGTGGTTGTTGAATTCAGCTCATAATTGAAACAAAAATAAGACAGCAGCCTCAACTGAATGTAATATGTTGTCGGTCGAATAGGGACAACTAAGTAAGTGAGTATTGCCACACTGACATACTCCATGGTGCCCAATGTACAAGTGAATACAATGTGTCCACCAACGCTTACATACATGATAAACATGTTACATCGCTGTAAAACACAGCGAGATAACGCTCTCCTGGCGATTTGGGTATAAGATACAGCCACAACGTTGCTCGCACAAGTAGGATTGGCAAAACCCGGACTTAAAAAAAACCAACCCACCGGATTTTATTAGATTTTTTGATGGGTTTTGTTGGGTTTTATAACTGCTTCCACATTTTTTTTTTTGTTGAGTAGTACAAATACGTTGCTTTAGTATTTATAATGCAATTTTGTGCTCTTAGAGGGATCATGGCGGTATTGTGTACTATGAGCTGCTAAAACTCAGTGATGGAAACAGACTGTAATTACTTCGTTTGAACCGTGCATTATGAGAAAAGCGGCCGGAATATAAAGACAGACAGGCATCTTTTTTGCATGACAACGCTCTGTTTCACGTCGCAAAAGTTGCCAAATAATTATTAGGAACGATCACATGCCACACCAGCCGTATTCTCCGAACATTGCTTTTTCTGACTATTGGCTGTTTCGACGGATAAAATATCTTTTCGCATGTCACCGAATCACTTCTTTTAAAAAAAATATATAATATCAGCTTTAAAGTGGTGGAAAGGTGGGGAAAAGATGTAAGCAGTGATTTGATAAATTATTATTTTGATAAATTTGTTAATTCATTAGTTTTTATGAGCTAAAGAAAGAAAACGAATCGAATTAATTTGTACTCCCAATACGTAAATTTTAATTATTTTTTTATAAAAAAATTATTGTTGTAAATAAAAAAGTACAATGCTAAAGTAAACATCATCACCAATTAGCAAGGATCTTCACCACTACGCAAAATTATATAAAGTAAGCTACAGTGGATTAATCATCTACTTAGCTTGAAAGATCAAATTGTTTAAAGAAACTGGAGCAAAGCAACGGATGCTTTGTGGAACGCCAATATGCTCCCTAAAGGAATGACGGAGAAAAATAAAAATAAATAAATAACGAAACATTTATATAGAAAAACCCATCCAGGTTTTTAAAATATAAAACCAAATACTACGAAGTCTAAGTCCAAATGACTCCAGACTGGTGGCCAATAAAGCAACAAAATAAAGCAGCACAACAATACAACAAAGAAGCAAACAATCACAAAACCATACAAACGACACAATTACAAAACCAAGGTCAAGTAGCGACTACTAACTCCAGCCTCAGAATCTATGTTTCTAGCTATCAAATTGTTGATGAAATGTTCAAAAAAGATTGTCTGCTCTTAAGAGTTCGAAGATAAAGACGGCTTTTGTTGATACTATGCAAGACAAAAAAATTTGCTTTTTAAAAGTCTAAAGAAGCGAATGTGCACTTGATAGTTTAGTTATGATTTTTGTAGAAAATATGATTATTAGTTATTCTTATTTATAGATGAAGGGTACCGACCTGGTTCGTACTTGCATATTACTGACTTTACTACTTAGGATAACGGACTGTTTGGAATAGCACTCAAGTGGCGTGATATGCATAGTTGAGAATGCGCTCAAATAAAGGGGAATTGGAAGTGGCGTGATTTTTGACAAGAAGAAGAGTGGATTTTAGGGCATGGAAATTGGGAAACTTTGCAGAATCAATTTTAGTGAAGTGAACGTTGAATAGAAAGGTAGGGTGCGGGAGTAAGTCGAACCAGAGTGCAGTAAAAATTAGAGCTAAAAATGAAAATAAGAATTTTAAGAAAGAAAATAAACCCTCTTATTTTAACAACTTAAATTGAAAACACATTGTAATAAAATTTAAATTGAAAAACAATAAATAAAACTTAAAAATATAATAAAAACGAATCTTCCTTAAAAGCTAGTTTTTGTTGCTTTATCCCACATACATATTTTTTAATTATGCTTAACTCGTAATACTTGTACTTATACGAGTAAGATGCACAAACCTAACATGTTAATTTATTTTTCTTTTTATTATTATTAAATTACCATCAAAATTTATGAAGAAAACAATCAATCATGCTAACACCAAAGAAAGAAAGAAGGGGAAATAACCACACACTTTCAAAATTACTTAACAATTTCTTTAATCAGAAATATAAGGGAAAAAACAGTAGAAAAAAACAAATCTCATTAAAATGCAACAAAAATTTAAATTTTCTTTTATGTTCGCATTTATTACTATTTTTATTTTTACAAAATAATATGTGATAATATGTTTTCAATAAATAAATATGTTAAAATTTTATTACCCCACACTGCTACCAAAAAATATTAAAAAAATATTGCAGGTGCAATAGTCATCAAAGTGGCGCATGTCCATACTGAAATTAAAGTGAATAAATAACAGAAATAAAACAATATTCGAGTATAATTGAATAACCAAAAAAATTAACTTATTTACTTCCAACAATAACAAGAAAACGATAAATATTAATTATTAAAAAATATGAAAATTTCACTTTATACCTCTTCAAGGAAAACTAGAACAGAAGTGAAATTTTCATTGATTTTAGGTATTTAGTGTGGGCTTGTGTTAAAACGTTTGCGTTCGTGATCAAATCGTTGTGTTTGACTTAAATGCGCTATAATATTCGCTTGCCAATCATAAGTTCCAAAAGTCACGTGCACATACATTTATTGTTAACAAACGAAACACAAACAAATATTTTGAAGATCGAAAGAAACTCGTTTGGGTTTTGATTTAAACTCAAGTCAGGTTTCAAACCAAAAATGTGTGTGTTTTTTTTTTGCATATGACAGACCAGTCGTGGCTGCACCTTATTTAGCGTAGAAATAAGAAATCTTATCTTATAAAATCTAATCTTATCATTACTTTCTATGTTTGATTTCAGCGAAACATGCCCATTGTCCAACAAAGAGAGGATGTCATGACTATTGATAATATGGCCGTGGAAGCTGAACCAGCTGTAGCTAGTGTAGATCCCAATGTCATCATGTCTACATTAAATTTGCCTAGCAATGCCACATCTATTAGAGCTGATATAACAGATAGTTTTTCATGTGAAAATAAGACCTACGGTTACTATGCTGATGTAGATAATGATTGTCAAATCTTCCATGTATGCTTGCCAGTTACTTATGCCAATGGTAAGGAGAATACCTTCCGCTGGAGTTTCATTTGTCCCGAAGAAACTATCTTCAGTCAGGTAATATTATTAAATTTTCCACAACTCTAATCTTTATATTTGATCATTTTTATATCTCACAACAGGATTCATTTACTTGCATGCGTCCCGATGATATGACTATTTCTTGTGAAGACTCCTATCAATATTACGAATTGAATCGTAACTTTGGTATGATGGAATCACAAGCTGATAAGGAGGAAAATAATGTAGTCGCCGCCAGTGAAAATGTTTCGAGCAATGAAATTGTTGCAGAGGCTGAAAATGTACCACAGGCTAAGCCTGTTATACTGGAACAACAAGAGGAAGAAGAAAAGATTGATATTAAACCAATTGGACAACCCAGACCGATAATACCAATTCGCAGAAAACCTGGAGTAGCATTTGCTACACAAAAGAAACCCTTGACTACTAATTACCCATTACGCAAAATGCCTCAAGTTCAACCAGCTATGCCCGAAAAACCTGTCGAACAAGTTCCTGAAGAAGTACAGCAATCAGTTAAACCTGTGGAAGAAGAAGAAGAAGAAATTAAACCATTAATGCAAAAATTCTCTAGACGACCTGTACCTGTCATGTCGAATACTTTCAAAGACAAAATCCAGAATTCTAAACCCGAAACTATGATTGGTGTACGGACTGAATTGTTTAATCAAAAGAGAAAACGTCCCACCATGTTTAACAAAAAACCTGTTGAAGCTCAGGAAGAGGAAAAAGCAGAACAGGCCAAAATTGAAAGTCAGCCTGAACAACAAAGCTTTTCTGCCGTTGAGTCTGAAATGTCAAACGCCAATACTGAAACTCAAGTGGCCGATAGTGAAATCCAAGCTTCCGAAATAAATCACATCTTTGTAAAACCTGAAATTGACAATGAAACACCCCAAATAATTGCTGAGGCTGAAATGAACCAGAAGCCCGTACAAGTGTTAGAAGCTTTGGAAGAAATTCCTGCTGTGATATCCGAAGTTGTAGAAATACCAAAGGCTGAAGAACAAGAAATCAAAAATGAGGAAACTTTACCTATTGCGGCTGCTGAACAACACGTAGAAAGTGCTGCAAAACCCGAAGTTGCTGAAGAAACTAAAATGGCTCAAGAGATTCAAACTGCCGATGAAACACCAGAAGAAGCTCAAATTGTTGAAGAAGAAAAACAAACTGCTGAAGAGGAAATGCAAACTGTAGAAGAAATCCAACCAGTCGAAGCTGCTGAAGAAACTCATGCAGTTGAAGAGATCCAAAAAGTTGAAAAAGAAACTCCCATGGTTGAAGAAACCCAAATGGTTGTTGAAAACCCCGAATCTGAAGAAGAAACCCAAATGGCTGAAGAAACTCCAAAATCTGAAGAAACTCCTGAAGTAGAAGTTACCCAGAATCTGAGATCCTCCGCAGAAGTAACAAAAACAGTTGAAGAAGTACAAACGGCGGAAGAACATCAAGCAGTTGAAGAATCTCCAGCTGTTGAAGAAACTCAAAATGTAGAACAATCAGCTGAAGAAACTCAGTTCGCTGAGGAAGTTAAACCAGTTGAAGAAGTACAAGCTGCTGCTGAAGCACAAACTGTCGAAGAAGTTCAAGCTGCTGATAAAGCACAAACTGTCGAAGAAGTTCAAGTAGCTGAAACAGTTCAAAATGCTGATGAAACGCAAACTGTTGAAGAAATTCCAGAAGATGCTGACCAAGTACAAGTTATTAAAGATGTTCCCGTAGTTCAAACTGCCGAAGATACACAAACTGCAGAAGAAGTTTCTGTAGCAGAAGATGTTCATACTGCTGATGAAACCCCTCAAGAAACCGAAAAGACTGAAGAAACACAAAGTGTCGAAGTATTCCAAAATAATGAACAAGTTCCAGAGAAACAAGAAGACGAGAAAACTGAGGAACAAGAACAAGAATCTGAAGTTTCTCAACCTGCCCAAGAAACTTTAATGGTTGAAGAACCTCAACCAATTAAAGTTGCTGTTGCAATGGAAGATACAAAAACTTCACAAGAATCTAACACTCTAAATGAAATCAAGCCCGCTGAAGTAAGTGAATCACTTGAAGAAATCAAAGTAGCAGAACAAGCGCCTGAAGAAACTGAAAAAATGCAATCAGAAAATAATGCTGAACCTGCTATTTTTGAAGAAAATTCGGAAGAAGCTGCCAACTTAGCTCCTGCTCAAACTATTGAAGAAATGGAATCGGAAAAGCCAGCTAAAGCACCTGAATCCCTGCAGGCAACTGAAGAAATGAGCCAACCTGATGCCATGGTACAGCAAATGTATGAAGATATAACCGACAATAAGCATTCCATTGGTGGTTTCAAACCAGTCGATCCAGTCATGGCTCATGAAGCTGAACAATTAATTGCCGATTTCATTAATACTTTAAGAAAGAACGACTTTACCAATGAAACTCCTGGCATGCATATGGAGCATCACATCGATGAAGAACCAGAGCAACAATCTCAAGAAGGCGTTGCTGAACTGGAGGAATCTGAAAAACCTGCTGAAGTTAATGAAGCTGTTGCCGTTAAAGATAAAATGAATGAAGAAGAAAATCATGAGAGCGAACCTCAAATTTTAGAAACTCAAGCCGATTCTGTTGAAAATAATGAAGAAGAAGCTCAAAATGTTAAGGAAATTGAGGAACCTACACAAGAAGTAGAAGAAACTCAAAATCAATTGAAATCATTAGAAGCCCAAAGCGTTGAGAACATGGAAGATACTTCAAAATCTGAAGAAGTACAGCCTGAAATAATAAATATGCCTCAAGAAATGTACCAAATTCCTGTTCAAGTTATAACAACACCTTTAGAAGAAGTTGTCCAGGAGCAGGCAAAAGAAACTGCCGATGAAGCTGAACCTACACAAATATCTGAAAACTCTGTAAAAAAAACACAAGAAGAAATGCCAGCTATGACTATGGGCGGCTATAAACCTTTAAGTATTGATGATATTGTAGAACTAGTTAAAGAACGTTTAGATCATATGCCCAAGAACGAAATGGAGACACCTATGCAATTGGAACAGGTTTTAGGTAACACTCAAGAAGATAAAGCCCCTCAAGAAGACGAAGAAGAACAAAAGGTAAAAAAAACTGAACAACAACAACAACAAATGGCTCCATCTGAAGAACAACCACAACTACAAGAAGAAGTAGCTCAACAATCTGAAGAAGAAATTGTTGTGCCAATTTATCAACGTTTTATAGAACCCCTTAAAGTTGACGCTGGCGTTCAAACCGAATCGGAGAATGAACAAACTGATGATAATGAAGCTGATGTTCAAGAGAAATCAAGTCGTTCCTATAGTTCGCGTAGTATCATGAAAAAATTAGATCCACGCAAACGTCATTTCCTTTTCAAGACCGAGTCAAGCTAAATAATATCAACATTCAACAGTCTCTATAAATATAGGGACTGTATCTTCGTATCTGAGCCATTTAACCCGCCCAAAATCTTATTATTTTAGATTTTTTAGATGTTTTTCACTTATACTCTGCGATTTGTCTTCTATCCTCTCTGTTTGTGTCTCTATCCCTTTTGTCGTCTAACTGTTTCCTCGTTTCTTCGATTTTAATTGCATGCGCGTAGTTGGTAAAGCCATTGGTCAATCAATCATTATCATTGTAATGTGATTGTAAATTTACTTTTTAATCTTTAACTATAATTTTTTTTTAAATTTAATTTTTTTTATTTCTTAATAAATTAAAATTATTATTTTTTTCTAATTTGATAAATGCCAAGGGCTTTTTTAAGCCAATGAGATATAATTTCTTGTGTTTAGATTTTAATTTAGATCCTTTTAGGCTGTTAATGAAATGGCTGACATTTTCGAATTTTTGTTTTGTTATGAAATTTTTTTTTTGCGAAATAAAAACATAAAAATGAAATTGTAATTTATAACTCGATTTTATTTGAATAATAAATAAAATTTTTAATTAAAAACAGTGTTCATCGCATGGATATAGAAATAAATTCAAAAAATTGTTATTTACTTTAATCGTGCTTAAGTATGAATGTGTAAGCAAATAATAAATAAAACATTCATACTAAGGACGTTTTAAGTCAATGGAACAAAAATCGTCATAGTATGTTATAAATTAATGAAATAACCCTATACATGTACATACATACCTACATGCAAGAAGAGTAGCATTCAGACAGCCGGACAAACAAAATCGCTGTGTTCGATTCATAAAATTGGTCGACAAAGAAAACTCTGTTTGCATGCAGCAAGAAAACTATTGCCGTGTTAAACTTAGGACAAGGATAAGGACAACAAAAATCAAATTAGAATGATTTAAATATTTCGTTATAATGTAATATTATCGCCAGTGTAAATTTATGACTTTCATCTGTACTGTTACGTTTTAGCCTTCCATTGAAACGTTTGATTTCGTTAATTAATTGCGTTAAATAAAATAAATAACACATATGTTGTTGTTTTTCTTTATGAATTTATTTATTTCTACTTTTTTACGGTATACAATTATAATTATACAGTTTCCAACTTATTTATCTTGCACTTAATATTCGCTTAAACACGAACACTTTTACTTACGCCTAAACACGAGCTTATGACCGCAAAACGATAACTGCACTAACTAATGCATAAGGCGCCGCCTTTTATATACAATACTTCCAAATGTTCTTGTTTTTCCTACACCATTCAATTCATATTTCCGTTAATTTCAAATGTAACAACCAAAATCGGTACGGTAGCACCGTTCAATACACAATTGGTAACACCATTAATACCGCAAATTAACTATGGCATTACCAGGGTGGCCTTGACACAAACCAATGAAATAAAAACACACAATACAGTTTTGTAGCTTAGACTACCACTGTACTAATTATATGCATCTTTCTTTGGGCATTGTTTATTGTCGTAACAGTATTCTGCGTCGGGAATGTCTCTTTGTAATGTCTAAGAGTAGGCCGCCAGCATTTGTTTACCTTGCTTGCCTTAGAGCTTTTTTTGGAAGTTTCTTGGTGGATTCTTTCGCTAACGGCTCTCAAATTATTAGGAAATTAATCTAAATGTCAATATAGAAACTTTATTCTCAACGACACACTACGGCTCTAATCCTTATAAGTGGAGAACACCTCCATCCAGGTTGTTTTTTCTAAAATCTAAATTTGTTTTAAATAATTTATTTTATATCAACTGCCTGATGTAGGGACCAAAAATACCAGCATTACTGAGTTTCTACTTGTCCATGTGGGAGAATTTGACCTTCACATATTGCAGCAATGGCTAGAAGACAAAACAATCTGCAATTAATCCCATTATTCCGATTTGACTAGACTAGAAAACTTTTTGTGAAGATAAATTGTGGTCCAACAAAAACGCACGATGTTAATTCTAAATAAAACAAAAAATTTTCAGAGAATTATCTTAATATTTTTGTTCTGATAGAAGCAACTATAATAATTACGTGTGAAACAAAATATCTGCAAAATGCTCGGCACGGCTTTGGTGGCATACCTCTATCCATATCCTCAATGACTCGGACGCATAATTGAGGTATAATGTCGCTCATGTGCCGAATTGAATTGTTCTTGGCTTATTGATTTACACTTTTTCTTTTAAATATCCCCAAAGAAAGAAATCCAATGGTGTCAAATCATATTATCGTGGCGACAAATTAACATCTCCATGACGTGAGATATCAATGGCGAATTTCTCTCTCAAAAGAGCCATTGTTTCATGGCTGTGTGGCAGATGGCACCATCCTCTTGGAACCACATATCGTCCAGGTTCATATCCTCAATTTCTGGCCACAAGAAGTCCGTTATCATCTCGCGATAGCGAACAGCATTGACAGTAACTGCTTGGCCGACCTCATATTCGAATAAGTTCGGCCCGAGCAATGTTTTCCCCAGAACGAAATGGACAAGCATGCACAGGTGTTTTCACATTTCATACATCACACAGACACATTTCCTTTATACACAATTCTTCCGATTTTGAATACATTTGGTCGATTATGCTGACCAAAAAAAAAAATAAAAAAAATCCCGAAGTGCACGAAATTAATTTTGATTTCAACAATTTTAACGCGCTGCTCAATTCTGTACCTCTTCAAGGTTGAATTTGACAACCACTGAAACAAAGAAATTAAGTTGGGCACAAACTTGACGGTAAGGTGTGATTGTGTATTATGGTTGGACCACCCTTTACATGAAGTCTCTCGTATACAGGGACAATCGGCCACATTTCCTACCCTGGAGGACCACATTACAGTTTCATGGTAAGATATCGAACGAAATGCTGGAAAAAGTATCCCAAAATTGGAACATACGGAGAGATCACGTACGGCGTAGTCGTGGGCAAAATTTACATAAACTAATCTTTAAAAATTTAATGGCAGGCTCTCATTTATTGTCCCAAATAAATATTTCATTCACTTTTGCAAATTTTCTGTGTTTTTGTTTTCAACAATTTTCGAAACCAAATCGTTAAGAAAAGGTTTTAAGTATTCGCGAAGCTGACATTCGCAGCACCGCTAATTTTCAAGTTCCTCTCTATAACCTTCATTTGTTGTAATTATGCTCCTAGAAAGAAAAATGATTGCACTTGGATAGGTTTATCCCAAAACCACATAGTTTCGCTTCGGATTTCACATTCGTCAGTTTCGACTGCATATGTATAATCGAATTTGTTCGACAGAAAACATTTATTTTCCGCGTACTCCAAATCTTATGCCCCTTGCACTTGATATTTCTTTTGCCATGGTATTGTCAATAACCACGTTGAAAAGCAACGGCGACAGTAGGCGAGCTGCATTATGCACACTTATGGAACCGCTTGTTATATCCTGGTGTATGGTGGTGTGGTCCTGTACAAGAGGCAATGAGGAAACTAAGTTTCCCCGGTATCCGATTGCGGCAAACTGCGTTCCATTTCGCATAGTATTCTAGGGTGTCGAACGCCATCGCAAAGTCGACGAGTATCAGATATAAGGGAAATCTCCACTCCACAGTTTATTCCGTTGATATGCGTAGACTATATTATAAGGTACTCGTACATAGTCAATTAAAAATAACAATCTAATACTGTTGAGACTCTTCATAAAAAAATTCATAAAAATTAAATTATTACGAAAGCCGTATATCCCAATAATCGTTCTTCTTTGGTTGGAAAAAATTTTGAAAGTAATTTTTTTAACGATTGAAATTTAAAATTAGATTTTCGAAACTATACTATAACAAAGGAAAGTGGGTTCACTGTTTAAATAGAAAAAACTTATTTATAAACAGAAGAAATCTGAGAAATCTTGTTTGTGACGAGACTCATTTTTGGTTATGTGAATGGATATGACAAAAATTCTGAATATTGAGTGAAAACCATCCAAGGCAAATAAGCTACATATTGTATTTGCTATTTGTTCTTTCTTTTTTGTTTTCTCTCCGTCACTCCTCTAGGTAGCATATTGGTGTTCCACAATGCATCCATTGCTTTGTTTCAGGCTTTTGAATCAATTTGATCTTTCAAGTTAAGTAGATGATTAATCCACTGTAGCTTCCTCTATATGGTAAAGATCCTTGCTGATTGGTGATGATCCTTACTTTAGCATTGTATTTTTTTATATTTTGTGTTTGCCACATATTGTCAGCCAATGAAATTGCTTCCCAATTTAGGTAAGAGCTGCTCTTACGCTAAATGTTTTACGTTATCGGCGCATATTTAATATATTTGTGTTTTTAAAAATGCATAACATAGACATCTGAACAACTTTTGGCTGCAACAAGATTCAAGAATTTGACGTCTCTTGGTTATTATTTCATTGCTTAACTTCAATATTAAAATTCAGGCGCTCTTATAAAATCACGCCTTAATCAAAATTAGTTTGGTTTTCAAAGTAAGTACAACTAAAAAATTAAATATTTTGTTATTTATTTTGCAAATATTCATTTGATAATAAGAAAAATACTAATGTGTATTATACTTTATAAAAATGGATTGAAATTGATTACTATTGATATTTAATCTGAGTTATATCGTAGGAATTCTTAACCAGGTTTAAAGTGAACCCACTCAATAACTGATGCCATTACACCACATTTTAAATAACATATACACCTCATTAAATTTCACCACACATATGACAACTTCGATTGTTTTTAACTTTATTATGGCTTCATTATTCCAGCTCCATCACAATTTATAACCCTATAAGTTTATATTTTGGCAATTAAATGGTAAAGTATTAATACAACACTCAAAAATATCTAACTTATTTACGATTTTATACAGTTTTTTTTCCAGATACTTTATTTATATAAATTTTCACCAAACTTAATACAAGAACCTGAATTTTACCATAAACTTAGCAACTGTGCTGCCATCTGCAATATTTTTTGAATTTTGTTTTGTGGAACTTAGCCAAGACACAACACAAGCAGTAGTATTGCCATATGCAAAATACTGAGTGAGGTGAGTTGTTTATGTACAGACAACGTATTAACGCTGCAAATATTTAACGGTATTAAGTTTACTTTTTAACGGTTTTTTCATAAGTACATATTATTTTTTGAGTTATATCTTTTTGATAAAAAAACAGTAAATATTTGTAATTGGACCTAAAGCAGTATTTTAAGAAAAAAAAAAATTATTTAATGATCATATGCAAATAATTTCTCTTGATTTTGCAATAGGGAGATTATTTAATAAGATATAAGCATTCAGAGAATATCAGATGGTTAACATTGAAAAATGTTCACATGTCTGAGAAGAGATTCTTACTTTAAAGGTTAGAAGTAATAGTCATTAACGTACTAAAATACTTGGTAACATACTGAATAATAAAAAAAAATATTTTAATAAAATTACTTGCTAGTAGACGCTTTTTGGTGTAAATCCAAATTTATAGACCGTTTCGGTATATTCATATTTGTTTTACAATCAAATACAATACGTGTCCCCTTACTGTGATTATATACAGCAGTTACAACAAAACACTTTAGCAATTATTTGAATTTGTTTTACAAAAATGTCGCATGTTTTAGCTTAATTACTAGAAATTACTCATTTTTACATAAAAAAGAAATACAATTTACATCCATTAATATTTACCTTCTTCAAATATCAATTAACACTCAAGGCTTTTTTACGTTCAAGATAAAGACATCTCAATCCCTGTTGCCGTCTATGGTTACTCCTAACCAAAATAGGTTATTTTTTGTCCGATTTGTAGATGTATACCTTTTTTCTTTTTCTCAAAGTAATAAAAAAAATTAATTTTACGTTAAAAGGTTGGTGCCATAAATTGATTTCTCTTAAAATAAGAAAGAAACATTAATAGATTTATTAAAAAAAGTAGAACTTCTTGATATAAAATTCTTTTGATTAGAAACGCATACTTTAATGTACCTTATTTCTTACCTATTTTTGAAATCTCCTTAATTATAGTCTAAATTTTCGGAAAAATGAAAAAGAATAATTTCTATAGACAGATTCAATAAAAATTGTAGCTTGAAAATAATTTGTTCTTTTTTAGAGCGTAACTCCAAGTGAGGGGAGATTATGTAAATAGGAATGGAGGCAACGTGTCCATACGCCTTATCTACTATAGTGCAGGTTTCGGTAAAAATTTACTCATATTTTGAACTTACAGACTTATAAACCACAGTGTTCGGAACTGTATTGAGTTGGTCGCTAAAAATTAGACATCGAGAAGCAATTGAATAGTACATTAAATGGTCATGTTTAAAAGTTTTGGTTATTTTTTATCCAATTTGGTGACTTTTTTTATTGAAATTTGGTTAGAAAAAATTAAAAGCTGTGGCAACACTGATCTCAAAAACATTACGAATTGATCACATAATTCACCGACGTAGTTAACAAATACCAAATTACGGCAAAATTATCATTTTGATTAAATTGTATGAACACCAGTGTTGCCACTGAAGAAATTTGAATTCTAACAAAATCTACCAAAATTCATACAAATCTACCAACTTTTAAAAACTATTAAAAAACAAGTTTTTGATATGAATAAAATTTTTTACTGACATTTTCAGATGAGTTGATATACTGTGAGCGGCGAAATAAAGTGTACACCCTTATTTTTTTCACTGTATGCATGTGTAAAGTGTATACGAAAAGAATTCTTAAAAAAGAGAATATTTCAGTATTCGGTTTCTTCTTCTTGGGCTTAAACAACATCATCCAATCTTTGAGAAATAGATTAAACTAGTTTTGTTTGTAAATTCAGATGGATTTTCTACCATTCCTCTGTCATAAAGGATTCATTTTTTATTATAAATAGTCGTTTTTATAATCTAATGATCAAAATGTTCGCGCAAATGATCGATTGAGCTTTAGTTCGGGTATTAGGAAGGATGCCACTTTTGCTTAGAAGTGCGAAAGAGGAACCACTTTTGACTTTTCTTGTAGTGTGCTTAGAATCATTGTCTTGTCAAAGAAATCAAGATTCTTGCACATTGGTTACCAAATCCTTTTTTGAATATGTTTATACAATTAAAAAAACATGGTACTTTGTATGAAAAATATACTTCCGCGTACATTCCTACGGTATTACCAAATCTCCTTCGAACTTCCCTGTGGATAAACAATTTTATTGGGAAAGTTCTAAATTCTTCCAATTTTGGTAGAATTCTACCAGTTGTGGCAACACTGATAAACACAATCGTATTGCTTTCTCCAATTCTATTTATTTATTTATTTTTCTCCGTAACTCCTCTAGGGAGCATATTGATTTTCCACAAAGCATCTATTGCTTTGTTTCAGTTTCTTTAATCAATTTGATATTTCAAGCTAAGTAGATGATCCGCTGTAGCTTCCTCCATAATTTTTTTTTTGTGTAGTGGTAAAAATTCTTGCTAATTGGTGGTGATCTTTACTTTAGCATTGTAATTTTTTCCCAGTAGGTGGCGTGTTTTTCCTGATCATTCGGCTGATGTTTGTCATAATCGCCAGAGGTATGCGAGAAGGGTCAGAGGGGATTTTTTTCATTATTTATTTATTTTTTTTGGAGTTGTCTCTGGAGGGAAGAAGTTGAAGCCTTTTTTATTATTAAACATTCGAAACCACAATTAAATTTTTTCTTCGTCTTGTTCTCTGTTGGTGCTCGAACCTAGATCGTTTGTGTTGTTATGCGTACCATTACACCATGCCACCCTCAAATTCTATTAAAAAGGGAAATTAAATGGTAAAATTCCCATCGATTAAGCAAAAATAATAATAAGTGAGCAACTTTTATCACCTATACATTAGGTTTTGTCTCTATGCATGGATATGTTTCATTTCGCAACTTTTCTTTTTCGACACTTTTCAATAACTTTTTTATAATCATTAAATGATAATTTATAATATAGGGTGGGCCATTTAAAAGTTAAAATTTTAAAATGCATTAAAACAATAACGGCTTAAAATTTCGCAAATTTATTTTTTTGTTGTGAAGTAAAATTGTTACATTTAGAAATAAAGTTGGTACTCCATTCGACGGATCAATTTTCGAGAACTTTTTCGAGTGTATGGGGTCGTATCTCAGCAATGACATCACGAATGTTGGTCTTCCATTGCTCAATTGTCTCTGGTTTGTCGGCATAACACTTGTTTTTAACGGCACCCCACAGAAAATAGTCCAACTGACATCACCATTTCGGCTAATTAAACGATCATCAAACATTTGACGCAATAAATCGATTGTGGCGTAAGCTGTGTTGCAAGTTGCACTATCCTGTTCAAACCAAACATCGATCACATCAAAACCATAAAGAGCACAAAAAAATCGGTTATTATGGTGCGGTATCTATTGACCGTAATGGTTGCGCCGTGTTCATTTTCAAAGAAATATGGACATATGATGCCTCCGCTCCACAAGCCCCACCAAACAGTCTCTCGTAATAGTTGCATTGGCTTCTGTGAGACCACGTTTGGGTTTTCTGAGCTACGAATACGTCAGTTTTACTTATTAACGTACCCACCAAGATGAAAACCAGTTTCATCCGAAAAGATGTTTTTTTTAATTTTTTTTATCTACTTATTTATTTTTTTGCAGTAAAATCTGAATGAAGAATTTTAACAGGGCAAATTTACTCATTCAATGTTTTCAATTCGATTTCAAAAGCATAATCTTACAACATGTGACCTCGTACTTCTATCAAGTGCTTGTATATGAAATTAACAAATTACTTAAAAATGTAAAGGGAAATAAGTGACAAGCAAAATGTATGTACAAAAAAATGTAAGGGAACGTATTCAAAAAAAAAAAAAAAGAGTTCAAGCGTACTAAAGGTCTCAAGAGGTTGTAATTAAAAAATTGCTCACATATACGCGTTTTATGATTATTAAAAAATCGCACACAATCACATCAAATAAATAAAAGTAAATCGAGCCTTTTAATGGACAGAGAACAAAAGTATCAACCCTTCCTTTAGACACACATGAACACCTTAATAATAACGCAATAAACATCAGGACGATATCAACAACATCCTATGCCTACTGGGTGCTGCTCACTTAAAAAAAGAAGACATTTGAAGACATTTTGTTTTATTTTTAAATCGTATACATACTCGTATATATATACAAAAATGAATGAATGAATTTTCAAACATCAGCTAAAGGGGACAGTAGCTAAAACACCGCGACCTTTAATTGTCAGCGCCAGATATTGATGTTAACCTAGTTCTTACTGTAATTACTAGACAACATAAATTGGTCTACTTTGACTATGAGGACACCAATTAGTCTGGAGAGCAAACATTTCCAAATCTACAAAAATTTGGATTTCTAATAGAAGCGTCAGGAAGTGTTTCTTTACGGTTGCAACACTTATAATCTAAATGGCTTGAAGAAACTTTAAGCATTTGCCAATCGATGCTTGCGTTAGATTCTTCTTATATTCTGTGCCACGTACGGACAACTGCTTAATTTCGCAAACCTTAACACCATTGTATGTGAAATAAAAAAACACAAATGGTGCTAGAAAAGAAGGCTGCCCACTTTCTAGATGGATTAGAATTACAAGCCAAGACCTTAGCAAATTATTCGTTAGCGACTTAAGTTTACTCTCAACTTTTTACTTAATCCCCTAATGCACAAGACCGCTTTTTAGCGGTCTTAGTTTCTCTTTTTGAACACTTGTTCTAATGGATGATTTTTTTCAAAACTTTAGGATTTGATTAAAAAAAAAACACATACAATTTAAACAAAAATGTTTTAGTTCTCTATTTGAGTCGATAATACGATCTATATTATTCGATGTTTAAAGATGATTTCATGTAATTATTGACCGCGGCTACGCCTCATATTATTCATACGCTGGGTCCAATATTTGCATACTCTTACTCTCACGAATAAATTCTTCAGTATTAGCTTTCAGTGCGTCAACCGTTGTGGACTTGTTCCTATAGACATGGGCTTTAATATAACCCCACAAAAAATAGGCTAAAGGCGTTAAATTGCACGATCTAGGTGCTCAATCGACCGACTCCAAACGTAAAATATACTGTTCGCCGACATCGCCTCTCAATTGGCCCGTTGTTTCGCGTGCTGTTTGGCCTGTGGTCTGTGGCACCATCTTGTTAAAACCACATGTCTGCTTAGTCCAGATCTTCCATTTTGGGCAAATGAAATTTTGTAATCATCGCACCGTAGCCCACGCCACTCACAGTACCGTTCCTGCCTTCGTCGTTTTTGAAAAAGTACGATTCAATGATATCACCAGCCCATAAACCATACCAAGCAGTGTATTTTCGGGATCCATTGGCAGTTCTTGCAATGCTTCTGGCTGCTCTTCACACCAAATAAGGCAATTTTGCTTGTTCACGTATCTATTTAACCAGAAATAAGCTTTGTCGCTGAACACAATTTTATGATAAAACAGTACTTAACCGAGCATGAATTTTGATAATAAAATTCAATAATCTGTACGTGTGGATTAATGGTTAAATTTTAGACCAAATAAACATGTTTAGACCAAAGTAACATGTTAGACGAAAACAGCTGAGCTACCAAAAACAGTGTTGCAAAAAAGAAAGTTACTAAAAAATCCGATACAACATTACTGTGATGAAGTTAATATTGGAAAAACATGTGTGTTTTGCTTGTGCATGTGAGGATTAAGAAAATTGATCAAGTAAAGGAGAGAAAAAAGGCTTTTACGTAGAAAAACAAAAACGAATAAAGCAAGCTAGCTTAGGTTAGTTTATGCGGGTTGCACACAAATTAGGAAGCCCTATAGCCATAGCTGTAAGTTATACATGAAAAAGGCTAAGACAATCTCTCTCTTTTATCCGAACAATTATGAAATGTTATTCTGTTCAGGAAATCTTCTTTATATAAATGAGCTAAACGTTGTGGATATTTTACAAGCATTGACTCCTCAGTTTTGTCTACTCAAACGCTCATCTATATAATTAATAGGCTAAACACATTTCTTTATATTCCTTTTACGCCCGTTCTACTGCACTGGTTTTGAAAGATATGACTAAAGATTTTTCTGTGCAGTGTGTATAATATATATTTCATTAAAATCGGTCTAGTACTTTGGGGGTAATACGACTATTAAATTCTTACTAAGACATAGAAAGAAAAAACATTTTTTTGTGTACCCTGTCGGATAATGAGTAGCTAACTACAAAAATAACTAACTTTAAGTGAGCTTCCATTTACTAACTTTAAGCTATAAACTACTCAATGCAAAATTAACACTAACCAAAGTGTATATTCTGTACAATAAATTTTTTGTATTTGGTTAGTTGTTTCTTCTTTATTCGGGCTTTCACCACTTTGTTTCACATTTTTCGTTTGAAAGACGCTAAAATTGATTAACAGAAAAGTGCATCCAAGGAAATAGTCGAAAATAGAATAATGTACTAATGTAATAATGTATGTACATACATTCATGTATATATTTTTTTAAATTTCTATCTACACTAGCTAAAACTTGGCGTCTTAATTATTCTTAATTATTCTCCTAAACGTTATTTTAGTTACATTATTTCCCTGTTTTCCAACTGTTGTCCCCATCCGGTCTAAATACAAACACTTGAGATAGCTTATAGTTCCTTCCAGAAAGACACTGTACAATCTTTTTCATTCCTCAATTAAAATTTGCTTGAGTATGTTCTAGTTAAATATCAGCTTCATACAGCTTCAGGCAGCTATCGGCCACTGTATTCGCCTAGCTGTTGACGCCCTCAACTTCAGTGAACAGCTTTAGCTACGTTCACATTTGGCAAATATTCGACGAAAAAACTGAACCATTTCATAGAAACATTTTATGGAAACATTTGCTTTTATGTCAGGGTTTCTCAAAAAATTATTAAAAAAATAAATGGTAGTACAAAAAATTTGTAGATTTTTGATAACTTAATTTAAAAAAATAATAATAATAAAATAAGAAATATTTAAATAAAGTATTTTATTAAAGTAGTATAATGATATATATTTATGTGAATTAAATATGAAAAAAAACCATTAAAAATTTGAATAAATTATTTTATTCTGAATGATAAATATAGCAGCTAACTGTACAGTAGTTAGTTTTCAGTTTGCTAAAAAAAAATTAGTGTTAGGTGCGAACATGCAAACAACTAACTTTTAGCTGATTTGAATAAAACTAATTTACGGTTAATTTAAAATAAACCTACTATAACCAACGGAAGAGCGGTTAGTTTACAGTGATCGACAAAAAGTCAACTGAAAGCTAACGTTTAGAAAGTTAACTTTAAATTAATTGGAAAGTAATGCAGAGTTGGGCAATTGACTACCGCCTAGGATATGGCAATGTTAAAATAGTTAGTTGCTGCCATTGAAAAGTAATCCAAGTGTCAGTCAGCACTAATTGAGAAATAGTTAGTTTAAAGTTAGTTTGAAGTTAACTCAGTTTCCGACAGGGTAGCTATAAATAGAAAACAAGATAATATGTATGCGTGCATGTATATTTATTTTTATTTGTCATATAGATTTTTTTGGATTTTTTAAAAAGGAACTTTTTCAAAAATTGTTATTCTATACTTTTAGGCTGTTAGTTTTGAGACCTCTTTTCTTTAACGAATATTGTTTAACAAACATAAATATTAAGAAAACTTAAAACTATAAGTATTATGTTAATAACAATGACATTATGTGTATCCAACTGGCAAAGAAAAATTAATTGAAATTTATTTAAAGAAAAAATTGTGTGAAAAATTTGATAAAAAACATATTTAAAACTCACTTTAAATTTTATAAATATGGTGGTTCATTGTAAAACACTAATTTATATATGATACATACATACATACACATACATACATACATAATTAAAATAAATGTTAGATGCTAAAATGCGGTTGTTTGTGTCAGCCGCTGTGTACACTAGTTTATTTATAAAATTCAGTATAGCAAGCAAGAGAATGTGAATGTCTTCTATCGTAAGAGTCAAAGCTTATACTCGTTGCATACTTTTCTAAAATCTCACTTCCCCGGATATCCCCTAAAGTGAAACTCATATTAGTTTGACGTAGTGGCGTAGGGGGCATTCACAGATAAAATTTCGATATGCTTCTCGTGGGTCTGTAAATCACATAGACCCCTGCCATGAAGAAACTGTAGTTAATTATATAACTTAAGTCTCCAGCGCATGTACGTCACTATAGACTGAGATTGCGTTATCCTGTTGTCGGAGCCTATAGTTTCTTGAAGGTATTTAAATGACAAAGAGTAAAGGCTGAGTTAGTGAAAACATATCGTGTACGTGTGGATCAGCTGTGAAATTCTGTAACATAAACAAAGCACGTTGCTGCTTATTGAAAACGTATCGTTGTCATTGTCACGTAGAAAATCAACAGAATTTAGATTTTTACGCTGCAAATGTCAATTTTGGCATTACTTAAACAGTAAATGGCTGACTGAACAGATTGCTGCGATACGTTTTCACTAACTAACATCTAAAGTTTGACAATAATACCAAGTTATACGTTTTCACTAACTCAGCCTTGATGATTTCAATCATTGCATCAGTAGTTGTCCTCACAAGTTCATTAAATCAATAGGAAGCAACTTAATTCTGCTCTTAAAATTAACAAGTTAATGCTCAGTTTAAAATCACTTAGTGCACTCTGTTTTAATTGTTTTATAACACTAAGGACTGCTAAAGACTTCATGTACAGCTGCAAGCACACACGCAATGCACGTCTATAAACGTCATATACATACGTCAATGTGTTAAGATACCTATATAAGCACATCGATTTGTGACAAACGTACGATTGTATCTATCGAAAGAAACCTTAAGACATAATTAATTAAATTATTAAAAAATAATTGATTGTTTTTCTCCATTTTTATTTCACTAAAGTATACAATTTTTAAATTGTTACAAAAATAATTAAAATAATTGGGCATAATATTTTTGTGATCTATAACAAACGATATTTAATTGCTTTGCAAAAAAGAGAAAAAATATTTTTCTTTCATTTATTTTATTTAATAAATTTAATTGCCATTAAAATTAAATAATAAATCTTTTCTAATTAGTTTTGCTTTTGTTCAAGTGTTAATGCAACATTGAATTTAAATATTTATTTTCAAGCCATTCAAGCGTTTTTGTTTTTATGTTTTTTGAAAAGCCCACTTAAAGAAGCAGAAGTCATTTATAGATTTTAATGAAAAACATGCATGCACTTCTTTATTGCATAGGTTCATACACTAAATTAATGCATAAACACATGCATAAAATGTAAATTCTATACACAACACATGTGTAAATAAAAACACTTTATGGCATAAATGCTTTAATGCACATATTGTCTAAGCATAAGTGGGTATGTATATGCTTCTAAATGCATATTTATGCTTTTATATCTATATATGTATGTGTGCTTTTGCATACATAAATATCGATTAAGTTCTATTAAAATAGGAATTCTAATTGAAATGTTTATCAATACACATATAAAACATCTAATAGACATTCTAATAGACTGACAGACGACAGGCATACTAGTACTTCTTGATAGTATTGGTTAGACAATAGCGCTTGGCATTTAATTATAGGTTATTATTATTTTTGTTGTTGCTATATAACTTTTTCCAAAAGTGGTTAAATTGTTTTTTTTTTTTGTTTTTCAATATTTTAATTCTGCCTACACTTTTTAAAGTCCATTTTAAAATGACCTTTTAAAGTATTTGTGGAAAACTTTAATGCTGTTTATTTACTTAAAGGTTTTAAACGCATACAGTTTGAGGCAAAAGTTTGCTTACAGTTGCTAATTCGAATTTTATAATTTGTAAATTAAGGATAGCAATTTTAACTCTTTTTTTAATTTTAACTTTTTCTTTTTATTTAAGAAATTCTTGCGTTTTTTCAAATTTTTTAACCCTTTTTCGTAACTTTTTTTGTTTCTTTGTAATCATTTTTTTTTTTTTGTCTGCCAGCTAAGCAGGTGTCTAGAATATATGTTGTATTAGATGTAGTGGTGGTTCTTGCAAATATCGACCTTAACAAGCTGTTAAGATCTGCTGAGCCGAATGGCATCCAAGCACTTGTCCTGAAGCAGTGCTCTTTGACGCTTGTGCTTCCATTGGCTAACCTTCTCAGTTCATCTTATCGCGCCTATATTTTTCCATGTTGCTGGATGTTTATAATGTAACGCAAATGCCTAAAAAGGGTGAGGCAAGTAGCCCTGAGAACTACTGTCCAATAGCAGTTTGTTCTGTACTCTATTCAGTTATGGAGAGTATGATTAATCGCTATATTGTGAGGTATTTGGAGTCCAACGACTGGCTTAAAGATCGTCAGTACAGTTTCCGCAAGAGACGTTCTACTTATGACCTGCTGGCGTTGCTCTCGGAGAAGTGAACAGGTTCATTCATGCTTTTGGCGAGAGTAAGGTTGTGGTGCTGGATATTTCCAAGGCGTTCGGTGAAGTATGGCAAGGGACCATTATTTCGAAAGTTATTGCTTCTGGTGTCGCTAAACACTTCTCTCGATTTATATCGAGCTTTCTCAGAGATCGCTCTATAAGAGTGGTTATACATGAGGTCTCATCCGATGGGTACAGGATAAAATCGGAGGCACCGCAAGGCTCTGTTCTTCCTCCCTCTCTAATGCTAATATTTTTTTTATCTTCTAACTTCTAATCCTATCTACCCTTTCGCAGATGACAGCAACATTTGACATTCATATTCTTCTGATCGTATACCGAGCCTCTGGGAGATTGGGGCGAAAAGGATGAATATGAACAACGTACTCACTGGGGTCGTGCGAATATGGTCGATTCTAATTCACGAAGGATTTAATGTTGTTTTTTAACACTCAGTCCTGGCGGTGTCTGTGGGTGATGTAGATATTGTGGAAGCAGATATTCTTGATGTTCACTTCGAAGTTCTGTGAAACGTTCTCACTTTTCGAGTGTCGATAGAGGCATTCAAGTGCCTCGACTTTTTAAGACGGTGCAAGAAAAACTTCACAACATCTGTTCTTAATATCCGATCAAAAATGGAATAAAACTCTCATATGTATACGGGCCGTTGCAGCCGAAGCAGCTCATTAATAAAGGTAGGGTACCTAACACTATCGATTTATTAGAGTATCATCGCAATATGTTTCATTGCTTATCGATCTATGCATTTTGAAATTAAGGCATTAATTCCTAATAATTATATATTCTTACGCAGTACTCGTATTTCGCGTAGAGCGCATCCCTTTGTAGTTGATTGTCTAGTGAATCGCACAACTCATTATTCTCTGATTATTCGCACTGTCCATTTTTGGAACAATCTTCCCGCAAAAGTATTTCCTGCCACTTACGACATGAGTCCATAAACACTACTCTCTACATTCTTCTTCCCACAACCTACTTTCATAGTACCAGTAGTAGAGGTTATAACCTGGGTGCTGGGTGGTTCGGAGCCTTACTGCTGCAAAGACTTTGCTCCTTTTCCTATCCATATGTATCATATATCATTTTCTCGCTTTTCCTCAATATATAGTTGTATAGTTGCCTGATCCTTTCGATGATGTTTGTAGTTTTATTTCATTTCAATTCCTTCGGAATGATGGGAGCGGGAGTAAGAGGTATTCTTGGATGAATCAACTTTTTCATTATCTATATATTCTCTTTAAATTTTGCCTCAAGCGTAAGGGCTTATGAATCACTCATTCGGTTCATGTTTTGTCATAGCTGAACCTTTACTGGATGCATACCCATATTTAGAACGAGTTTTTATTGAAAAAGCAACTTAGTAGCATCACAAAGGAGCGTACTCGTATGTCAGGCTAAGAAAGAGAAAACCATACTGTAGTGCCACATAAAATGCTAGAGTTCGGTTAAAGTCTATTGGACGTCTCTTTAGATTCGCGCTAACATGTAGAAGAGAGTTTTTATTTAATGCAGTTTCTTACAGGTCGTAGTAAGTATTAAAGCTATTGGTACCCACTCTGGTACAGCGTAGAAAACTTCAAACCTACCGGGGGAAAATTAGAGACCAGTTAACATAATAGAAGTCGTACTAAATCAGCGAATAATTTAGTCGCACTGAATAAATATCTTTTATTAAGCGCTTCATATCTGAAATTCTAAATAAAATAAGGGGTGTGTGTGATATCATCGAAACTTGGCGAAGGTTATGTTGGCTGCAATGGCCGCTGTGGTATTATTTATGTAGATCTGCGATTTAAGAAAACACCGCAAGAAATAGGCTAACACTTAATATCGGTGACAAGTTTACATCATCTCCACACGAAATAACCATGCCTCCAAATCACTGTAGTAATATATCCAATGTTGCATGAGTGATAGGTAGGACCATACTGTTGAAATAACATCCCGTTGGTGTAAATATCATTCAATTCTGGCCAAAACAAGTTGGTAATCATCGACTTATAGTTATGGCCTAGAAAAAATATGGACTGCTGAGGCTGTTAGCCAAAAACTTCCGCCAAACAGGATTCGGAATACGTTAGATCTTATGTTGATTGATATCATCCCAAATTCCACAATTTTCTTTGTTTATGTTACCATATATCCGAATGTGGTTCTTATCGCTAACAATGCTTTTTTGATGAAAATTCAACGAACACCTGTCGTTGTCTACGTTCGTTTACCTTTTTCGTTTTAGCTGTTTGGTCGGTTGAATTCTATACGGGTTCAGTCCCAACTCACATGAGCTTTTGAGGAACGCGAAATCGATTGCATCGGATTCTTCTGCATAATCTTACGGACAGTGGCGTTTACTGAACCTTTGGATTCAAATTTATCCATAACACTGCGAACAGTGTTTTCGGTAGGCAAATTATGGCGACCGTAAAGTGGATGAAGCGTGGATTGTAGGCAGAATGGAACATCCATTTTTATAAAATAATTTTATCATTTGCAGGCGTTGTTGCACGATCTATCCTTCCACGTTGATATGGCAAAAGAAAATGAATAAATCACAGGCAAATCCAAATCGACATATGAAGCTTCAATAATATGGTCGTTATCAACTGTGCAAGTTTGAAAGTCCTATTGAAGGACGCGTAACATACAGGAGTGGTAGAAAACAATTGCTTCGTGAAGCAGAGGTATTCCAATTTCTGATATAATTACCCAGAGTTAAGCTTTTAAGAGGCACTCTGCTTAATCCCATCAATCTATTTTAAAAATTGTGAGATTTACTTTAATTGCAAGTCTTATATGCACAGACTTATGTAGGACATAAACAGAATTTGTATTACCATTTTAATATCATTGCCATTATTAACCCTCTAGTGCCTAAGTTTGTTCTGGATAAATTTTTATTTTAAGTTTTCAATTCCAATTGGATATGAAGCTATGCAAAGCATCAGCATATGTTGTAAATATCGAGTGGAACATCTATCGGTTTAAATTTGAACCAGCGGTTATTTTGAATCTGGTAATACTTATTTCATTCTGTTTATTAACTCTATTAACTCTACTGAACGAAATAAATCGATTTACGGTTGAGTAACGCTGGGATTTATTGGAAATATATTTTCAAAACAAAGACGATTGGTCGGAAATTGCAAAATTTGGTCGCAGAGAAGGACCAACAGTATACGCAAGCTTATTGCTTAAGTTTGTGAAACTGGTTTCATTGTTGATGCGCTAAGACGTAAGCGTTCTCGTACAGTGCGTATACCCTAAAATATCTAAGCTGTGGCTAAAAGTGTGTGTAAGAATCCATCAACATCAACTCGTCATCGCACCCAAGAATTGAACATTTCACGCACTAGTTTAAGTCGAATTTTGCGAAATGATCTTGGTTTGATGCTTTACCGTTTCGTTTTCGCTTCGTTAGACAGGCCAACGAGGAACTGAACGATTTTCATCTTGTTGGGTGCATTAATAAGCAAAATAGCCGTATTTGTGGCTCAGAGAACACAAACGTAATCTTACAGAAGCCAATGCACCCATTACGCGTGACTGTTTGGTGAGGCCTGTGGAGGGAAGGCATCATTGGGCCATATTTCTTTGAAAATTAGGACAGCGCAACCATTATGTTAAATGGAGACACCTATCGGACCATGATAATTGTTTTTTTTTTTTGTACACGCTTTTCATGGTATTGATGTGAACGATATTTGGTTTCAACAGGAGGGTGCAATTTGTCACACATCTCATGCCACAATCGATCTATTGCGTGAAAATGTTGATGACCGTTTAATTAACCGAATCGTTACGTTTACTTTTGTTTTGTACTGTATTTGTGCAAACATATTACCACGCTTATTGGATGTGTCGCATAGGCCATTTATGCAGTAATGAAGTTAAAATCAAATATTGGTTCAACTGCTTTAATTACTCATGCCCTCACCAAATATTTAAATAGCATGTTAAGCGTTAATAATTAAAACGCATATTGAGGGAAAAAAGGCATTGAATTTAATTATCATGCAAATAACAATTAAATAATGTAAATTAAATTAAAAATCTTTAACATTGTATTTATAAAGAGATTGGTAATTTCCTACAATTTTAAAGGTCGCACAATCATTTTAGAATATTTTTCTTTTAAATATAATATTGTTACGTTTTTAACTTTTTAGAAACGTGTTTTTTATGAGTTCGTAGATTATAGTTAAAATAAAATAAATTTTGTGTTTGGTTTTAATTAAAAATCCTTTATTCAACACAGTTATGTGCACCACTGCTTGTAATCTTTTTACAGGCAATAACAATTTTTATTCTTAATTACTCTGTCTGTTTACAACTTTGTAAACAAGAACAATTAATCGACAGATCTTTCTTTCTAAAGATCTTCCAACCTGATCGTAGTTATAACTTAGGTTCGATCACAACCAGAGGCTATCCACACTTAACTCTCTTTACTGAGTTATGTAGCTCCAACTAAACTGGTTTTTACTTCACTACTAGCTTCACGAGTTTACTCCTTATAAACACTCTTCACACCAATAACACATTCCCTGCATTAACTTTACTTAAACTGAACTCGCTGAGTTGACGGCACATAAACTGAAACTGTTCGCATCGATGTGCTTTTTATATGGCTGATTAAACAAGACATCGAATGCTCTCGAACCTCTCGATGTTTCAGGTAGATTCTATTTCTTTCTTTTATTTTCTATTTAGTTCTTATGTAGACATGCGGATGTAAACATCTACCTCTTTCAGCTCTTAGTATTTGTTGTTGCTTGTTTATTGTCTGTTACTTGTTTTCTTTGCTGCTTAATTATTGTTGTTGCCGTGTTATTTTTATTTACTTTGTCTCTGCTGATGATTATTGTAGTAGATTTGGTAATTTGTAAACAGCACGTATAGTTGTTCTTGGAGCTTTTATTTATTTATTTTAGCGATGTAATAAACGCTGGGGTGCCCAAACTTATTTTCGTAATAATATAAATATAATATTTTCCGAAAAAAAACATGAGATTTACTTCAAAACAAATAATTAAATAAAAGCTTACTTTAGTAAGCTAATGGTCTTTATTTGAAATCAATAACTCCAAAAACAAGAATTTAAATATATATTTATCATAATTGCATCATAATTAGTATATACAGTTTGTAAAAAAAGTCTTTTCAAAGTAGAAAAGAAATTAAAGTCTTATTTTTATTTGAGAATTCCAAATATTGCCAAAATAATTAATTCAAGAATAAATCTTATTTATGCTTTATTTAATCGATTCCTTCAAATTAGGAAATTTCCCAGCTGGTATGACTTGAAAACAATAGATATTCCCTAATCGTGTTCCCGGAATACTTTCATTTAAATATAGAGTCACTTGTTGCACGTTTGAACAATGTTTTTATTGCTAAACACTATGTTACGTCTTTAAGATACGATAGCGTTCATAAAAAGCCAAAACTTTTTCATAAAAAACCCAAATTCCAAGAAATTCGATTAATTTCTTATTTTTGAAAATACTTTATTTTCAGCAAAGGCATCAGGTAAAGATATTTTTTGTTGTTGTTAACGTTGTCATGTGTGGGCCTATCTTAAAAGTTATAACGTCTCAAAGTCAAAAAAAAGAAAAAATAAACATGTTAAGAATTTGTTGTTGGAATTATAAAATTAAGAATTCAACTTTTTTCTAATCTGAAAAGAATTTTTTACAAACTGTATGTAAATTCTCGGGTAATGCACTTTATTGAAGTCAAATAAGCGTAAATCTATTTTTAAACTAATTTCTGGAAATGTTATAAAGTAAAAAGTGCCCTACCGAACTTATACGTGCTTGACCAGTCGAAGTTACATACTTTCTGCATGTAGAAGTACATTGTTAAAGTATATTTGTGCATACTGCATGAAAGCCAGACGGCATGTATTATGCTGTCTCAGCTAATTCACACAATATATGTACATATTGTATCGGATGTTTTTTTACAATTACATAAGTTTAAATCACAATAAAACAAAGAATTATTTTTTAATATCAATGAAACGGACAGTGTTAGATAGAAAATTTTATGACATTAAACATTTATAATCATGTCCCTATACCCTTCACCATTGTCAGTAACATTCTAATTTCGCCAGCTCATGAAACTCACCAAACAGCAATTTTCTGTGGATGTAATAGTGTTTCGACAAAAGCTTGTGGATTATCCTCACTCCAAATTCGATAGTACTGTTTTTTTTTTCGTAATCGGAGAACATAACAAAATTAAAGAGTGTGACGAACAGAAGCATTAATTTGATAAAAAAATTTAAAAGCAAGCGTTGCTCTGGTGTAAGTCTGTCCATAATAAAAAGTCAAAAAGTAAACAAAAAAGCTACTATCAGCTGTTAAATTGGTTGTCAAATAAAGCAGTGTTGCCAACTCAAAATTATGAACCTCTAAAAAAACATCCGTTAAAAATAGTATACATATATGTATGTATGACTAAATTTAAAGCGGTTCTATTTCTTTTTTAGGCTTTTTTGTCTGAAAAAAAGTAGAAATATTAGAGCTTGAGATATTTTCGTTTTATTTTTTTAAATTAATTTTTTGTCCAAACAGAATTAAAATAATGCATTTAAGTTTCAGTCTATTATTATTTTATTTCAAATTTGTTGTACAAATTAACATTTCTAATTTACTTTTTCAATAAAAGGGGAGCAGCGAAGGGGGTGGCAAGAGGAGCAGCATAAGCAGCTGGGGCAGCGTGGACGACAGGAGCAGCAGCATAGGCAGCTACTGGAGCAGCAGCATAAGCGGCAGGGAAGGCAGCAGAGTGAGCAATGTGATGGGCATTATAACTGGAAGCGTAAGGAGCCACATATGAAGCATGACCAACAACAGCGGCAGCAGGAGCAGCAGCATAAGTCAAAGGAGCAGAGTAGGCCACAACACCGGGCTTAGCAGCAGCAACAGCCAACAAGGCGAAGAAGCAAACAGCGATCTAAGAGAAGTAAAATTAAACGTTATTTCTTAAGAAATTCCTTTTCGTCCTCAATTTAATAAAAACTTACGAATTTAAACATTTTTGGTTGTGATTTGGGATGGTGTTTGGCTTGTGATACAATTTGTAATTGTTATTGAATTTGCAGTTACATTGGTCTTTTATACTTTAATTTAAAGACAATTTTATTCAAATTATGTAGTATATGACGGACGTGACACATTTTTAAAATCTTAAAATAAAGTTAGTTTATAAAGTTTTTAAAGCATAAAATGACTCACTAGTCAAGCATTTTCCACTTTTTTGTTTGTTAATTAAACGTTTCACATTGAACTTCAATTAATTATACTATAATTTAAATATTTGCAAAAAAAGTGGAGTAGATAGTTTTCATAAAAATTGGTATTTAACCACACATTTCACACTTTAGTTTGCCCTTAATTTATACAATAACTTTTTTATATACATACTTAGTGTATTGTTTGTCATTGTAAATTATAAAATTTATATCGTTTACCATCGTTCCCAAACATAAATTTTAAGTATAAAAGCCTTTAGTGTTATCACAATCAATAGCAATTACAAATTGTATCACAAACCAATAACTTACAATCACAACCAAAAATGTTCAAATTCGTAAGTTTAAATTTAGTGAAAAAACTAAGAAGGAATCATTGAGATATGACGTTTAATTTTACTCCTTTCAGATCGCTGTTTGCTTCTTCGCCTTATTGGCCGTTGCTGCTGCTAAGCCTGGTTTTGTGTCCTACTCTGCTCCTTTGGCTTATGCCGCCGCCCCAGCTGCTGCTGTTGTTGGTCATGCTTCATATGTGGCTCCCTATGCTTCCAGTTATAACGCTCACCACATTGCCCACTCTGCTGCCTTCCCAGCTGCTTATGCTGCTGCTCCAGTTGCTGCTTATGCTGCAGCTCCTGTAGTCCACGCTGCACCAGCTGCTTATGCTGCTCCTCTTGCCACCCCCTTCGCTGCCCCCCTTTTATTGAAGAAGTAAATTAGAAATGTTAATTTGTACAAAAAATTTTAAATAAAATTATAATAGACTGAATCCTAAGTGCATTCATGTTATTTCAATATACAGTCGAACTTCCCTACAATGAATGCGCATGGGACTAGAAAATCACTTCATTATATAGAAAATGCATTAAAAAGAAATTTTATTGGTTGAAATAATTCATGGTTTGAATGGTTTGAAATAATTCATTATATGGAGACAAAAATGCATGCGGGTCAAATATATATTCTCAAAATTATTACATTATAAAGAAAAATCATTCTACGGAAATTCATTATTCATTATAAGAAGATGAAAATACACATGCAAAGAGTTCAGAATAGGTAGAACTTCATTGCATAGAATTCTACTGTAGGAAATTGTAATCTATTGCGATGTTTTACAAAGTGATCTTTGTTAAGCCGAGCCTTAACTTCTTTTCATCGTTATGTTGTTGCAACGTGACGTTACAAGGTATTAGGACAAACAACACTAACAATAGTAAAACCTCTACAATACGACACAATAACAAACAACAATAACCAATTAATAATAAAATAAAAAATAAAAAAAACATCTCAACAACACACAGGCGAGATAAAAATAGAACACAATGAGAATTCAATATTTCGTTAGTGAATAAAGGGTCCGCCACCTAACGTTTTTTTTTTTAACCAGTGCTTATTTCGTTAATGATAAAACTTAGCTCGTGACTGATTTGACAGATAATTAGTTTTATCCTTCCGCTGAACGAATATGGTTGTGTATACGCTTGAACAACGCTGGGAATCTGGGCCTGCGATCGACTTACAGAAGATGTTGATTTTGCCAAAAAAAATCTTCTTTTCAGATGAAGCTCAGTTTGATCTTGGCGGGTATGTAAACAAGCAAAATTGCCGCATTTTGGGCACAGAAAACCCGCACGCGTACATTGAAAAGCCGATACACCCAATACGAGTTACTGTTTGGTGCGGATTTTGGTCCAGAGGCATAATTAGGCCATTTTTCTTCGAAAATGATCAAGGAGTGGCCGTTACAGTCAATGGAAATCGTTATCGGGCCATGTTGAACGAATTTTTGTTCACAAACATTGAAGAGGAGGATATTAGCAACATTTGGTTTCAACAGGATGGCGCTACATGCCACACAGCCGAAGCTACACTCGAGGTTTTGCGCCCTGTTTTTGAAGATCGCATTATCAGCTGCTGCGATTTGACACCGTTGGACTATTATTTGTGGGGTGCCGTCAAAGATAAGTGTTACGCCAACAAGCCAGAGACAATTGACGCTTTAAAAGACAATATTCGAGAAGCCATTCGTGAAATACAGCTGCACACAATCGATAATATGCTTAAAAATTGGACCGATCGTATGGGCTACTGCATGGCCAGCCGAGGCAGCCATTTGAATGAAATTATTTTCCATTATTAACCAGAAGGATTGTACTTTCAAATAAAAAAAGAAATTTGAGAGAATATTCACTAGCTTTTTTTTATAGCATTTTCAAAAAAAATAAATAAATTATTTGGCGGACCCTATAGTAACAAAGAATTCTCACTGTGTTCATATAATTTTTAACGTAAATGATTAGACTTTTAAGAGAATTAATGAGAGTTGGTTGACCAAAAATCTACTCTTTTAACAAATAAGACAAGTAACAAGGGCGACTCTCTTGCCGTCTTAGTAGTTATTTTTATTTACCATCCTTCAATTATAAGGTCTCCCGCGTTCATCTTAAAATTCGACTATAAGTAGTTAATGACAAGGTCTCCAGAATTCATCCTGTAATCCTTACAGGTGTTACATAGTTATTAAAAACCCCAATTATAAGATCCTTCGAATTCATCTTATAATTTGGCTATAAGTAGATGGTAACAAGGTCCTATACATTCATCTTGTTACCATTACCCGAATAAGGGTAACAAGGCGACTCTCTTGCCATCTTAATAGTTTTTATATATTTAGTGACATCAAATTATAAGGCCCCCCGAATTCATTCTAAATTTGGGCTTAAAGTAGCTGGTGACAAGGTTTTTCGCATAGATCCTGTTTGTATTTACTAACACCCCAATTATAAGGTCTGCCGAATTCGTCCTATAATTGGGATATACATACATAAGTCAGTGGTGACAACGTCTTCCGCATTCATTCTGTCAACATTGTGGTGGTATTTACTAAAACCCTATTGTAAGCTCCTTGCATTCATCCTATAATTGGGCTATATAAGTAGCTGGTGGCAAGGTCTTCCGCATTCATGCTGTTACCATTTTAGTAGTATTTACCAAAACTTAACCAGATAACGCTCCACACGATAGCTTCTGTTTCTTAAACCCAAACACCGGGCCAAGCTTCCAGACTAACCGTCTGGATGAACTTTCCTATGATCCCTCCGTAATTACCACCCTACGACCGTCCCGGTGAACATTTTAGGTTAAGCGCCCGTAGACCGTCCCTGTAACCCCTGCAGATTAATCGCACGGCGAATGTCCCTGTGATCTTTCCAGATTTGCCACACGGCGACCGTTCCTGTGATCATTCCATATTAATCGCCCGGCGACCGCTCCTGCGATCCTGCCATATTTACCGCCCCACACCTGTTCTGTGGTCCGAATCTGTGGTAGTTTAAGTTAGTTTTTAAGCGTATAATTAAGGGTTCACAAGAAAGTTTTACTTATATTTTAATACAAAGGGAAACAATCGTATTACATTTACAAAGGACGCAGACATTTGTGAGTCATATCCTAGCTGGAAACAGAATTTGCTTTAAACTTCTAATTTTTTTAGACCCAAAGACGAATTCAAATGTTTTTTAAGGCGAGCTTCATGATTTTGAGATCGCAAACCTACATCTTTTGCAATATAAAGACTCCTGGTGCATCTCTATTGTTTTCTTGACCGCACTATTGCGGTTCTCATGATAGACTCCGTATTTCTTCGCATGTCTTTTGCAGAAGCTTTGATTCTGAAGAGAAGCAGGGGACTCCCTTTCACCACATGTGTCACTGGGGCATTTGCCATTGTCACAAGATTTTTGTCACTTCTTAATTTTATAATGTATATGATTAATGCTAAACTTTTCGCAGAATTCATGGAACACATTTTTCACTTCACTTACAGGTTAGGATAGGAACAACGACTTGGTTAAATGAAGTAAGTCTGAGTTTATTCGGGTGATACGCATATTGACAGAATACTTTGGACTGAGAGTACAGTTGTATGTATAGATTACGCTGAATCTAATAGATGTGGGGCATGCTTTCAAACATTTTCTCTGTGCTTCGCTCTAAATTTACTCATTTAATAATATTAATTGCGGAAATTACTCATTTAATAATATTAATTGCTCATCCATTGTACCGCTTTGTTTTTTTTATGTCTGGATTGTGGTCGTACTTATAAGCCCACGACTGGTCTCCAATATTGATCTTTTTGATGAATGTGGGATCGGATTTAGCCTCGAAAATCATGTCTTTTGCGACCTCATCACGATAAAAATTGTAAATAATCGCCAACACACAAAGAGCTAGATGTACACTTGGCTACGAAGCTCTTGCAAATGTCAAGCTATGATGCTAAGATTTAGCGGGAATATGAACAACAGATATACCAACCTATCAAAAAAAAGAACTTAAATTGGAATAATGGAACCGCCGCACTGGGGTTATTCCGAAAGCTTTTTGATCAAGGTAGTATATGTAGATTATCATATATAAGATCCTGACTAATAACAATTGTCTTGTTTTCTGTAATCTCCTAAAGTTAAAAGCCTACAATTATATAAAATTTCACTAAAATATGTTCTTCTGATCTGCTTAATAGTGAATACATTTTTATCAAACAATTATTAATTCGAATGAAATTTAACACTGATATCTCTAACGCGCTATAGTAAATAAAGTCGGATCACTGTTTCCTCTGAAAATGTATATTATGATGTAAGATATCATATAGTTTTCTCTCGATTTTTTCGTAAAGGCTCGTCGCAAAACAAGTCTAAAGTATTCTGATACAAATTCTCTTTTAGTTTATATATGACTAATGCTTGTAACAAATTTTCTAAATAAAAATTCATAATTATATATCAAGTTATCACATTCGTTTTTTATTTAATCAAATTCAGTACTCTGATCTACTTCTTCAATAAAACTGGAGCAGCGAAAGGAGTGGCAAGAGGAGCAGCATAAGCAGCTGGTGCAGCGTGGACTACAGGAGCAGCAGCATAGGCAGCTACTGGAGCAGCAGCATAAGCAGCTGGAAAGGCAGCTGAGTGTGCAATATGATGGGCATTATAGCTGGAAGCATAAGGAGCAACATAAGAAGCATGACCAACAACAGCGGCAGCAGGAGCAGCAGCATAAGTCAAAGGAGCAGAGTAGGCCACAACACCGGGCTTAGCAGCAGCAACAGCCAACAAGGCGAAGAAGCAAACAGCGATCTAAAAGAAGTAAAATTAAACGTTATTTCTTAAGAAATTCCTTTTAGTCCTCAATTTAATAACTACTTACGAATTTGAACATTTTTGGTTGTGATTTGGGATGGTGTTTGGCTTGTGATACAATTTATAATTGTTATTGAATTTGCAGTTACATTGGCCTTTTATACTTTAATTTAAAGACAATTTTATTCAAATTATGTAGTGTATGACGGACGTGAGACATTTTTAAAATCCTATAATAATATTGGTTTGTAAAGTCTTTAAAGCATAAAATGACTCACTAGTCAAGTATTTTCCACTTTTTTGTTTGTTGATTAAACATTCACATTGAACTTCAATTAATTATACTATAATTTAAATGTTTGCAAAAAAAGTAGAGTAGATAGTTTTCATAAAAATTAGTATTTAACCACACAGTTCACACTTTAGTTTGCCCTTAATTTATACAATTACTTTTTTATATACATACTTAGTGTTACGTTTGTCATTATAAATTATAAAATTTATATCGTTTACCATCGTTCCCAAACATAAATTTTAAGTATAAAAGCTTTTATTGTTATCACAATCAATAGCAATTACAAATTGTATCACAAACCAATAACTTACAATCACAACCAAAAATGTTCAAATTCGTAAGTTTAAATTTAGTGAAAAAACTAAGAAGGAATCATTGAGATATGACGTTTAATTCTACTCCTTTCAGATCGCTGTTTGCTTCTTCGCCTTGTTGGCTGTTGCTGCTGCTAAGCCCGGTGTTGTGGCCTACTCGGCTCCTTTGACTTATGCTGCTGCTCCTGCTGCCGCTGTTGTTGGTCATGCTTCTTATGTGGCTCCCTATGCTTCCAGTTATAACGCTCATCACATTGCCCACTCTGCTGCCTTCCCTGCCGCTTATGCTGCTGCTCCAGTAGCTGCCTATGCTGCTGCTCCTGTAGTCCACGCTGCCCCAGCTGCTTATGCCGCTCCTCTTGCCACGCCCTTCGCTGCTCCTCTTTTATTGAAAAAGTAAATTAGAAATGTTAATTTGTACAACAAATTTATAATAAAATAATAATAGACTGAAATATAAGCGCATTCATGTAATTTCAATATACAGTCGAACTTCCATACATCAATCATTTCGCATGGAAGCAGAAAATTACTTTATTATATAGAAACTTCGTTATAAAGAAATTTTATTAGATTTTATTATATGGAGACAAGAATGCATGAGGATCGAATTTATATCTTTAAAATTATTTCATTATAAAGACAATTTGATTCTACGGAAATTCATTATTCATTATAAGAAGATGAAAATACACAAGCAATTAGTTCAGAATAGGGAGAACTTCATTGCCTTGAAGTCCATTGTAGAAAATTGTAAGCTATTGCTATATTTTACAAAGTGGTCTTTGTTAAACCAAGCCTTCACTTGAAACTCTCTTCTCATCATTATGTTATAACGTGACGTTACACGGCACTAGCAATAATAAAACGTGTACAATAAGAAACAATAACAAACAACAATAACCTACAGTGGCTCAATTTAATAACCGGACAGTTAAATGATATGTATATTTTACCAAAAAACAAAATTTTTCTCTAAGCTAACAAGTTTTTTAATGTATTTTATTTATTAAATGGGACTGATTAAAAATATATTTACAACGGATGGAAAAAATCTCTTTTTAAAAAAAGCAACAACAAAAAATTCACAATTAGAGAGAAAAAAGATCAAACTAATAATCGGAAACTTCACAATTTCTATGTTTAAGTCAGCGTTGTTTTTAATTTGGTATTTTCTTGCCAGTCCTTTATTCTTGAGAATAGCCTCTAACCTCTTTGGAACAGGTTCCTCTAGCTGTTTGCAATAGGAAGGGTCAAATCATTTCCATTCCTCCTTAAGAGCGATATTTAACTCAGTGGAGTTAGATATCGACCGAGATTTTAATTTATTTTCGATATATACTCCAAATTCTCTATAACGTTGATATCAGGAGACTGTGGCGGCGTGTCCATAACATGGGGACAATTGTACAATAACCACATTAGCGTATTATGTGCTTTGTGCTTCGGTTTTCTCCAAATACATGACTGCTCATCTGAGCAAAAACATTACATAATGTATGTCTGCATCATTACATAATGTATGCCTGCAATATTACATAATGTTTCCCGCTCAGATAGGCAGTCATATGTGCGGTGAAAGCTGAATGAAGAATTTAGATCGTGCAATCTTCACCATACAATAAAACACGGATGTATGGATATGATCAAAATTTTCAAAGGACTCTTGCAATACATCGTTTATTTCACTTACAGATGAGGATGAGATTAAGACCTGATAAAATTTATTAAGTCTGACTGAATAAATTATTTTTTTTGATTTATTATAAAGGGTGATCCAACCATAATGCACGATGTTAATTGTGAATCACACGTTAACGCCAAGTTTTTTGCCCAACTAAATTTGATATTTCTTTGTCTCAGGCTTGACAAATTCAACCATGGGGAGGTACACAATTGAGCAGCGCGTTAAGCTTGTTAAAGCCTTTTACGAAAATAGGTGTTTAAATCAAAATATATTTTGACCATCGGGGGAGTTGTGTGCATATTTTATCAAACCGGGTATGTAGGAAATGTTGAAGCACCTGTGCATGTTCGCCAAATTCTTTCTGTGGTAAAACATTGCTGTTATTCGAAATTGTGTGGCAGAAGAGCCGTCAACCTCGTCTCGTCGTCGTGCGCAACAATTAAAAAGCTCACGAACATCCCTGATGCGAATTTTGAATAAAGATTTGAATTTACAAGGTTCAATTGACTCAAAAGCTAAAGCTTACTGACCATATGAAACGTCTTCAATACGACGAATGGTCAGTTGAACAGACAGAAGTGAATGGTGACTTTACAAAGAAAATCATCTTCAGCGACGAGGCACACTTTCACCTCAGTGTTTCCGTTAACAAGCAGAATTGCCGCATTTGGGCAAATGAGAATCCACGAGTGATTGTTGCAAAGCCGATGCATCCACAAAGAGTGCTCGTTTAGTGCGCTTTATGGGCTGGTGGCGTCATCGGGCCGTACTTCTTCGAAAATGAGGTTGGTCAAGCTGTTACCGTAAATGTCATCGCGAGATGATAACGAACTTCTTGTGGCCAGAAATTAAAGATATGGATCTGGACGATATGTGGTTCCAACAGGATGGCGCGACTTGCCACATAGCTAATGAAAGAATAGCTCGCAAGAAATTTAATGGCCGTGTTATCTCATGTCGTGGCTATGTTAATTGGCCGCCACGACCATGTTATTTGACACCGTTGGACTTCTTTCTTTGGTGATATTTAAAAGAGAAAATGTACGTCAATAAGTCAAGAACAATTTAAGAGCTAAAGGATGAGATGACTTGGCACATTAAAGACATTGAAACTTAATTATGTTTCAGAGTCATATGGACCGACGGATAGAGATTTGGACGATATTTTGTTTCACTCGTAATTGTAATGGATCCTTTTATCATAATAAAAAATCTTAAGATAATTCTCTGACTGCTTTTTGTTTTATTTACAATTAACATCGTGGGTTTTGGTTGGGTCACCCTTTAGTATGGCAGCACAAAGCAAGCCTATTGTGACTTACGTATAAGTCTTCTTCCATGTCATTATATGTACATTACATCCCCACAAAAATTGTCTTACTTGTTTTTACTTACATTTGGACTATATTTTCTCCTACTCATAAGGGCAAAAGCCTATAAATGAACAAAATTTTGACTCAAGTATGTTTTTTTGATCTTCTTAATGTATAGTTAACGTATATTATGGTGCTGAATATCAAATAGTTATCTCGATGATCTTTTCAAATATGCTTATAAGTCGCTTAATAAGGCAACTAATTTTGATAAAATAAAAGTTCGATGACCATGAATTTTCTTTTATGTTTGTAACTCGATAATTTGTCATTTCATGTATAAATGATTCAAAATCTTCTAAATAAAAATTCAAAATTATATTTGAAGTTATCACATTTGTTTTTTATTTAATCAAATTCAATACTCTGATCTACTTTTTCAATAAAACTGGAGCAGCGAAGGGGGTGGCAAGAGGAGCGGCATAAGCAGCTGGGGCAGCGTGGACGACAGGAGCAGCAGCATAGGCAGCTACTGGAGCAGCAGCATAAGCCGCAGGGAAGGCAGCTGAGTGTGCAACGTGATGGGCATTATAGCTGGAAGCATAAGGTGCAACATAAGAAGCATGACCAACAACAGCGGCAGCAGGAGCAGCAGCATAAGTCAAAGGAGCAGAGTAGGCCACAACACCGGGCTTAGCAGCAGCGACAGCCAACAAGGCGAAGAAGCAAACAGCGATCTAAAAGAAGTAAAATTAAACGTTATTTCTTAAGAAATTCCTTTTCGTCCTCAATTTAATAAAAACTTACGAATTTGAACATTTTTGGTTGTGATTGGGTTGGTGTTTGGTTTGTGATACAATTTGTAATTGTTGTCTTAAGCGTCACTGCTAAAGTCTTTTATACTTCAACAGTGCAATATGTGGAATTTTGGTTTGAAGGGCGACATTCTTATTAAATATGCCAAACATGTTGACTGTTTAGTAGTCAATACTGTTTTGTTTTTATTTGTTTAAACTGTAATTGAAGGTAATTTTACAAAAACTTAATGAAGTTATTAAAAAAATAATATTCTGTTGGAATTTTAAGGGGAATTTCAAGATATTTTTGAAAATATGTTTGTGTTATTCATATGAAGGCATATGTCTTAAAATGGCCTTTAAAAATTTATTTGAATACTCGAAAATGTAAAATTGTGTAGACAGAAAGGCGCTGTTTCTATATTATACTAGAGAAACCCCTCCCGCGTTGTTGGAAGCCTTTGTGTTGTACCTGCTGTTTGACTGATGTGAATAAAGTAACCTTTAAATGTTACCTCACACATGCAAGTTTCTATACTTTTTTAAAAATTATGGTTTGTATTTACTGTCATGTTCCTTTCACCAAATTTAATAAATTCAACTCTAACCATTCTCAAGATACATATACAAAAATCAAAGTTTAATTTGTATGGGACGTACCATGCCCACTTATCCAATACCGCCCACTTTTTAACTGACGGTTGTTTAGACCAAATTCAGCACCTTCCATTCTAATCGATCTCTAGATATACAAAAATCAATATCGAATGGTCACCGCACAAATAAAATGACGATCGAAACAACGACTGAAGAGCTTCAGTTCAACATTCTAATTAGAAAGACTGAGTATCATTGTATACATAAGATATTATGATACATGGTTTGGTTACTTTTCAAGTGACAACAAAAAATCATAATGTGGAAAATGTAGGGCATTTTGTTGATATTTGTATGGGAATATAGTATATAAGTAAATCTGAATTCCATATCTCTGGAAACACTGGGCCGATATGGTGCAAACTTCACATAAATCATCTTCAGACCATCCCCATCAACGTGCACACTTCTTTATATACTTATATATAGATTTGTGTAACGTTAAAGATAGAACGATTCGTCTTTGAATTTGATTCGTCACTGAAAGAATTTTAACGTTAACGTGCAAAATTTTCCAGATGATACCATTATAATGACAGATTAAGATTGCTAGTGTAATCAGCATTTTTAAGTTTGTACACCGAACATTATGGAGTTTATCTAAGAGTGTGTAACGGCTATATGTCTGCAATAACTAAATGAGACAATTTGTTAATGGAATGCCAAAACTTTTAATAATAATTAACGATTATAAAGTTTTATTATTACAATACTTAGTTTTCAAATATACTTTTATACAGATAGCATATGTTTTTTAAAAATGTATTTTTATTTACATATGTATGTTAAGTTTTACCTACAATGCACTAGCGATAACGTCACTACTCGATTTCGTCAACATCCCAAACCATCAACCCTTTTTTTCACATTGTCTGCTCTAAAACGTCAACCAAACCACAAAGCGCTAAAATATCAACTCTAAATAAAACACAACTTTAGCTTCAGTAACAGTTAAAACACGCAGATACATATGTGCATACATATGTACATTTATTTTACGAAACTAGTTTTGAATATGGGGACTCCCCTTATAGCTAAAATCAAGTTACATGCATACACACAATGTATTGATTGTCTCTGTACAGTTGATTTTTTGTTCTTCTTGGAAGCACTTTTTGTTTGTTTCATTGGATTTTTTTTTGTTTGGTTTTAGTTTATGAGCAACAAAAACGATTATACTTCACTTGCAATATGATTTTTTATTTTAAATTTCAATCTGATAAACGTTAACACCCGCTGTTCTAATTAGTTGACGTTATCCCAAGTGCATTCTAATTACTTACATATATGACACAACCCTAGAATATTTAGCCTGAATCAGAATTAAATTCTAAGTGCTTTGAGCTTGTGCGCTGTTGTTCCAATTTGTCAACCAAGTTATAAAAGAGCAGCTTCAACCTGATCCTTCCATCGGAGTTTTGGCCTTATTCTTCTGTACCGTCCCTCAATTACATACATACTTGAAACATTTTTTCGTCGGCGTACTTTCACACATACGCACGACGTGACCAAGCCACCGGAGCTACCTAACTACATCCATGTCGGCGTAAAGCTTATAGAACTCATTCTTCGGTGTCTGTACTCTTCATTCGGTGTCTGTACTCATCGTTGCCGTCGGGCCCATACATATATTTTAGGAAGTATCTTTGTCTCGAAAACATCAAGAAAAACTTTATCTGCCTGTGCATGCAAACATGTCTCCGCGCCATATAAAGGCACAGGTAGTATCAGCGTCTTGTACGATGTAATTTTTGTCTGCCAAGATAGAGTCTTGCTTTTTAAACAAGTATGATCCTCCGTCTTATCTGGCGGTACCAAGATAGATACATATGTAAATTCTTTCGAAGTTGTAGTTACCAACGTTGACTTGGTGAACCAGTCGCGTGGATTCCATGTTGGGTGAAACCAGCAGTTTGGCTTTATCCTCGTTCACTGCAGGGTTGACAAAAACCCGGGTTTTTTTAAGCCCTACCCAACGGGTTTTATTGGCTTTTAAAACTGCTTAAAAGTTCCGTTCATTTCGACAATATTGCTTGTTTGCACTTTTGTACTCTTAGTGGGATCTAGGCGGCATTGTATATTATGAGCTGATAAAACTCGGTGATGGGAGTGGACTGCAATTACTTCGCTTGATCGTGCATTATGAGAAAAACGGCTGGAATATAAAAACAGACAAGCAGATAAAGTTTTTTTTTGCATGACAACACTCTCACGTCGGAAAAATTGCCAAACAATTTTTAGAAACGATTAAATGCCGCATCCGCCGTATTTCCCAAACATTGCTCATTCTGACTATTGACTGTTTCAACGGATGTGGTACAATATCTTTTGGCATGTCACTGAATCTTTTGACTGATTCAATATGAACTAATATGTACGTAAAATTCAACTATTTTTGTTGTAAATAAACTACGGAAACCTTTACATAAAAAAACCAACCCGAGTTTTTTAAAATATAAAACCCAATAGGTTGCCAACCCTGGTTCACCGCCTGACCCACTTTCTGCCATGTTTTCCCAATATTTGCAAAGTAACAGTTACATCTCGCAATGTTCATAACATATTATCAATATCATCGTCATATATGTATAGCATGTGATTCTGCTTTTTTTTCTTTTCTAATACAATGGTAAAAAGATTAGATTTTTCACGATCTTATCATTTTAGCAGGAATATCAAACTCAGATATGGCTTCGAGCACCTTTGCGCGTATGTGGCATTCGAAAGGGGCTCTTTAATCGACGAATAGTTGATATATGCCGACTTATCCTTCGTGAATCTTTTCCAGGACTTGGCGTGGTATGAATATTTGGTCGGTGGTAGATTTACTTATGTTAAGATACCCGTAAAAATACTTTTTAAAAGAATCTTCATAGACTTCAGATAAGTTTTAACGGACTTTCCTTCTTTTAACCTAAAATTTTTTAAACAAAAATTAGCTACTAAACATAATTTACCCTTAACCCATTATTATCTTTTAATATGTTTAACTTTTAATGCGACATCTTTAAAATTTCTTTTATTATTTTGCTTAAAATAATTTTTCCACATACAATTTTTTTCTCGTCACTGCTAAGTCTAAAATTAAAGAAATATAGGTGATTGAAAAAGTTCATTTACAAATTTGAAACGAACTTTATTAAACTAAATATGTGCCGTTTTTATCGATAACCGTTTGTAATTTCTGGTGCAAAGCCATTATTCATCAGAGATACCTGCTCTAGTCGATTCAGTGATACTTAAAAAAGTAATATAATTTAGGTAGAGCTTATATATATAGTCTGCTTAGCAGTGTTACGAATTTAGCGTCATTCGCGGTATATTTAGCGCGTTTCAACTACCGAAAAGTCGCAATTTTGTTCTTCAGCGCCTTTTTTTTAACACGCTAGGTTAGCGCTTTTCTATTTGCAATATTTTGTAAGCAGTTTAAAGTCACTAAATTATTTAAGCTCATTAATTTATATAAACTACGGACTTAAAATGCTTCATGCTGTGAAAATTACATTATTCCAGATAATATTTGTGAAACGTATCTGAAATCTAATAACCTTTATTTTAAGTCAAATAGAAGAAAATTTAATATTTTTAAAAAGAAAGCTAGAAATTTTATTTATTTAATTACAATACTAAGCTTGCTAGTTGCTATTACTAATACCTTTAAATACCTCTAATAACCTATATTTTAAGTCAAATAGAAGAAAATTTAATATTTTTAAAAAGAAAGCTAGAAATTTTATTTATTTAATTACAATACTAAGCTTGCTAGTTGCTATTACTAATACCTTTAAAGATTCCATTGGCATCAAAGAACCATAACAAACTCTTTTCATCTACGCTAATCTAAAGCCAATTCTTTAATCCGGCTCCGAGTCATTCTGTAGGAAACAGCTTTTCTTTCAATCTGTCTTCCATGGGAATGGGCTAGTCTTCCTATACTTCTGCTTCCCTGGTTTCCTTAGAGTGTACCCAATCCATTTCAATTTCTTTCTCACAATTTTCTTTATTACAATGCTTGGTGCGATCAAGTTTCTTGCTTTTTGGGGAGAACGGCCTGAAGCATTCATTCGGCTAAAAGATTGGCTGCCTAGACTTATTCTGTTCCGAATATCAGGACTGTGAAGACATTGCCGAAATAGCAAAAAGTTGTAATATCTTCAAAATTTCTGTATCTAATTTAAAAGGTCTTTCTGTTATTCCACCTGCATATAATCCAGCTTTCATTACGTGTTGTAATGTAGATAGATGTAGTCTGCGTAATTCAGGTTTTCAACTTTTTGTAAAGTCCACAGGTTATACCACGCATCACCTTTTCTAACACCAGCTCAGATAGGTCGCCACTTTACACCTTAGCCCAAAATTGAATAAAGTTTCTAAGTTATTATTTTGTTCTAAGTCGTTGAATAATATAATTTTTTTTTTTATTACTTTCAGTATATTTTTCAATTTTAAACATTATTAACGCTTTTTTATAGTGCGTTTTGATTACAAATTGTTACATAAATGAAAATTCAGCCCCTTTTAGCGCCTTTTGAGTTAGTCTTTATACGAGTAAACATTTTGAATTCTCTTTTATTTTTTCCATTCGCGTTCACACAGGCGAACTTTTTTTCGACAACATTCCGTTTCTATTATTACTGTAAAGAAATAAAGCTTAGTAAGTATCAACAATGTAAATAGAACTACAGAGCGTATCACAGAGTACCGAGACAAATACGATTTTATCTTCGCCACCCGTAATTTGCTACCAAACTAAATATTTCCCATCAAATTGTTTCCTCATATAAATGAGGACTAAATGGTCTGAGTGTTTTGATCATAAAAAGTTGGCAACACTGCTGTTTAGATGTTGCAATTATAGTGCTGTAGCATTAAGAGAGTATCAAAAAAGTGTAAAAACGTGTGCTATCCTCATGTTATCCGGCTAAAACGAATTGATTTTAAAAAGTCATAAAAAAAAATGCATAAGTTTTCAGTCTTTCATTGAATTTTTATTTCTGTTTAACAATTCAGTTCTATGATTTACTTTTTCAACAAAACAGGGGCGGCAAAGGGAGTAGCGTAAGCAGCTGGGGCAGCGTGAACTACAGGAGCAGCAGCATAAGCAGCTACAGGAGCAGCAGCATAAGCGGCAGGGAAGGCAGCAGAGTGGGCAATGTGATGGGCGTTATAGCTGGAAGCATAGGGAGCCACATAAGAAGCATGACCAACAACAGCAGCAGCTGGGGCGGCAGCATAAGTCAAAGGAGCAGAGTAAGCCAAAGGAGCGGAGTAAGCCACGGGTGCTACAAGACCGGGTTTAGCAGCGGCAACAGCCAAAACAGCGAAGAAGCAAACAGCGATCTAAAGTGGTAAAAGAAATTTATTTTCATTAAAATATTTTTCAATAACTGAAGAATTTCTTTTTTTTAATACTTACGAATTTGAACATTTTGATTTTGTTTGAGTTGTGTAGTTGAGTTGGTACAATTGATTATTGTTATTGATTTTTAAAATTAATTTGCTTTTATACTATTTTTTAAAGGTATATGCCTTATGGTTCATAAAACTAATAAAATATGCCAGACATGTAGTAGTAACTACATTAAAGGCCCTTGTTTAAGACCTTTGTGTTAACAGCAATGTTAAATCATAGCAAAAGTGTTGAAAACGTCTTCTGTATAACACAGTTACCAAAAAATATTTACAAAATTTAAAACTGGAAAATTTACGGCTTTATTAATACGTGATGTAATTACAATCTTTAAAGTTTTGTTACCATAAAAATAAATGCTATAGATTTTGGTAGTTTCGATTAACTGTTTCTATAGGTTTTCTTATTAAAAATATTTTTTTAATGGGCCAAGGACATTCTATATTATATCATAAAAACAACAAATTACTCGAAGTCACTAGAAATGTAAAAATATATTTATTTAAATAAAATAATATTAACTATTCTTAAAATACATATACAGCTCCGAAGCTTAGCGTTGAAATATTTCTAAGCAATTAGCAGTAGCACAGTAGGTTATGGTCGACAAAATCATATGATAATCTAAAAAGTAATACATCTCTACTAATAATTTGTTGTTATGGGTGTACGTTATGAGAGTCAAAATTTTCTCCAAATTGCTCTTGTTCAGTTCAATTACTTTAAAATTTATTGAATTTTTACGATATTTGACTGAATTAGAAATTGACTTTCATCAAATCGAACACTGATAGAGGTCGGACTTGTAAAGAATCGGGTGTCAAAAATATATCCAGTTGGGATAACAACTCGAAATTTAATGACGATCATATTAATCTTTTAGAGGATAAGTTTTGCCACCCAGCTTTGTAAGTTTCAGAGTATATTCAGTGTAAATATATAGTTTTCTGAGATATACTGAATTACGAGTAAGTACAAGTATTAATTTAGTAAATTGACTAGCCATGGTAGATATATTTATTACCGCTCAGACAACCGCTTATGCTTAGAGATATTAATGACGCATTTATTGACAAAATTTTAAATTTGATATTTTTATTTTTGGTCTACAGCACCGACCACTGTACACTGCAGTGAAAGTTAACAAAAAATTGTCTATTATAAATACTGCCGACTTCACTCACCGCCTACCTAAAGAACTACATATTTTATTTAAAAGCTTGTATAGCAGTAAAGCTTAATCCATAATAATAAGTAGGGTACGGTGATTTTTTTCTTCGTCACTCCTCTAGGGAGTGTTTTGCGTTTCCATAAAGCATTCATGGCTTTGTCTCAGTCTTATTAAACAAACTGATTTTTCAAGTGAAGTAGGTGATTAATTAATCCACTGTGGCCTCATGCATAACGATAGTGTAGTAGTGGTGAATATCCTTGCTAATTGGTGATGTTCTTTACTTTAGCATTGTAATTTTTTCCCAGTAGGTGGCGTTTTTTCTTGATCATTCGTCTGATGTTTGTCAATCATCGACAGAGGAATGCTGAAAGGTTAGGTCAGGAGGGCTCCTTTTTTTAGTTGGAGTTGTCTGGAGGGAAAGATGAAGCCTTTTTCTTAAGCACTCGAAACTGAAACTATAATTAAATTATTTCGTCATGTCATCGGCTGGGGCTCGAACCTGGCTCGCTTGTGTTGTTATGCGTGCGCTCTAACCACTACACCAGGCATCCCTCAATAATAACAAAGATTAATAATAGTAAAAAAATTTTAGAGACAATATTTCTACTTTATTTTTTTCCATTTTCAGGCGGGTTTTTATGAAAATTAGTGTCAATTCTACATCGATCTTTACAAATTTCAAAATAGGGTAACAAAATGCTAATGTATGTCCTAAGAAACTATCATTTTTGTCAAATAGATTCTCTGTCACTGGGAAATATTTCAATTTATGGGTTAAGTACAAATTTTAAACACAGCATTAGTTTGTGTGGTTATTAACCCTTATGTGAGTGGCAGAGTACCCGGATACCCAATTCATTTTTAAATAGGAATTCGTTACAGAATTATCGGTCTAGAAAGCTAAAACTTTTTGAGAACTCCTTTAAAATCATTGTTTTTAAAATTAAATCTATTTTAGCTCTTTAAGTTTTTTATGAGTAGTGCAACAAAGTAATTTTTATAACACACCTTTACCCGATTGACATGGTACCTGGGTACCTCGAAAAATATTATGCAGTTTACATACAAATTAAGTTCACACTAAGCTCTTTGTCTTTTACTACAAATAACGGTTTTTTAGAAGGATATGTACAAAAATTAATAGGTATTGCTGAAACGAAATGAAAAACTCTATTATTCTATTACGGAGAATATGAAAAATTAGTGGATGTCACTTTGTCGCTCTGTTAAAGATGTTTTTTTATTCTCACTTACATAAGGGTTAAGGTCTACAAATGATTTTTGTGTGAATATTCATATAAGTAAAGAGAAAGTCTTTTTGTAGGAATTGTGATGTAAGGAAAATCACAATTCAAAGAAAAGTTGCCAAATTTTATATGACTATTTTTAAAATTCGTCCAGAGTTTACCTTACAAATTTTTAAAGCGGTAAATGGATTTTACTTAAAGAACAAGTGCCTTTTAAGAGTCAAATATTTATAGGCGGAAACATTAAATAATTGTAAATGTTTATTTGTTTTTGGTAAACACAATCTTCGTGGAAGACGTCCTCAACATTATTATTTCTTTTATGTTATTTTAATACGGGCTTAAAAACTTCTATTAAATCGAGATGTACATATATGTATGTATTACTAGAGTAACCCTTCCCGCGTTGCGGAGATCCACTGTGTTGTCTACCTATAAAATGTATTCTTCATAAGAAAAATTATGAGGAATGCATAAAAAATAAAAATTTGTATTGACTACCAACTCATGTAGACCAAGTTCAGAAGCTGCAATTCTAACCATTCTCTAGATATACTTAAAGCAAATTTTATCTTATATAGGGAATGCCACACCCACTTTCTCAATTTCGCCCATATTTCGACTGATGATGTGTATTGACTACGCAGTTATTTAGACCTAATTCTGAAAGTTCCACTATTATCGTTCCATAGATATACAAAAATCAATATTTACTTTGTACGAGAGGTGCCACTCCCACTTAGCCGATTCCGCTCACTCTTTAATGATGATTTATATTGACCACAACGATATTTAGACTAAATTTAGAAACTCTTACTAAAGAAATATACGTATAAATAAAATGAGCGTGGCACCACCCAGTTGAACAAAAAGCATCAGTGAAAGTACACCTTTTTAACGCATGTGTTAGATTGTAAATCGATTTAGTGGCTTAGTGGTTCTCGTGTTATAAACATGACGAACATAGAACAACTAGTTTGACGTGTATACTGCGAGTCATCAGGATAGCGCCCTACTTTTACTGACGGTTAATGTTAAATATTATTTAACATTAACTATTATTTAAATATTATTTAACATTAACTATTATTTAAATATTATTTAACATTAACTATTATTTAACGTTAATGTTAAATATTATTTAACATTAATGTTAAATATTATTTAACGTTAACCGTAAGTGAAAGGGGGGGGCTATCCTGATGGTGCGCAGTGTACATAGATATTTAATATTTTCAAAAAAGAAAAGTAGAGACAAAAGGTGGCAACTCCCACAAAGCATTACAAAAAAGATAAAACACTATCACTTTTAGTCAGTGCTGCCAATTTACCATTCGCGCTATATTTAGCCAGTTTGAACTACCAAAAAGTAGCATTTTTTCTCTTTGACGCTTTTTTTAAAAAACGCGCTAGGTTAGCGCTTTTTTATTTGCTATTTTTTATTACAAATTAAAAGCGTCTAAACGCAATCAACTCATTAATTCGTATAAGCTATGGACTTAATTATGCTTTATGCTGTGAAAATTAGGTTGTTAGAGATATTTGTGCAAAAATTAGTAAAAATAGTGTTTCTAAGACGTATATCAAAACTAAGGGCCAATTTTTCATTTTACTTAAAAAATAAAAAAAATTAAATATGTTATTTTGTAGAAGCAAGTTAGATAATGTATTAAATAATATTAAACAATATTAAAGATACAAAGGGGATCATAGGGCCATAACGAATTCTTTCCACCTACGCCGATCTAAGGCCAATATCTAATTTAGCTCCAAGTTATTCTGTTGGAAGCAACTGGTTTTTCAATCTGTGTTCTCTAGGAATGGGCTGGCCTTCCAATTCTTCTGCTTCCCTGAGAATTACATTCAATAGTAAATTCCGCTAAGTGTTAGCTTTGATTTCTCGAGTGTGCCCAATCCATATCCGTTTCCTTCTCACAGAATAATTTCTAGATGTATTTTGGCCCATAGACAGCAGTTTGTAAATGCTTGAATGCAACTGTCATCAATCACATCCGCATTTCCTAACTCGCAACTGATCAAAAATAGACTTCACACGCGAGTTACAGATGTTAATTTTCGTTTTTGGTGAGATATATGGCGAACGTTATGTAGCATTCAGTAGGCCAAAAGATTGGCTGGCAAGATTCAATCTGTTCTGAATATTAGCACTGAAACCGACGGATGTTGTAAGCATATTACCGGGATAGCAAAAAGACAGGGTATCTCCAAAATTTCTGTTTGCAATTCGAAAGATCGTTGTGCTATTAGCTCTAAATCGCATAATTTTGGTTTTGGAGGTGTTTCAGCTTTTATTACATCTTGCAATGTCTTTTAGCTTGAAGATAGATGTCGTCTGCTAATTACAGGTCTTTTAACTTTATATCCCCCAAGTTATACTACTTTGCACACATTCGAAGACAACTTTTAACAGTAGGGAAGAGAGAACAGAACCTTGCCTAAAACCTCTGCTAGGTACTTTCTTAATGTTACACCAGAACCCAAAACTGAAGAATAAGCTTATGAGTTGCTGTTTTGTTCTAAATCGTTTAATTTTATTTTTAAGCAATAGTTCAAAGTATTAAAAAAATATTTGTAAGAATTGAAATTTGTTTACAACTTTAGTATATTTTTCTGTTTTTAAATATGTTTAATGCTTTTTTACGCGCGTTTTGATTACAAATAGTTACACAAAAATATAATATAGCGCCTTTTAGCGCTTTTTAAGTAGGAGGTCTGCACTTTTTGATCGTAAGAAGTTGGCAACACTGCTTTCGGTCTTTTAACAATTCCATTTTCTTTATTTCAGTTCAATAATTCAATTCTCTGATTTACTTCTTCAACAAAACAGGGGCGGCAAAAGGAGTAGCGTAAGCAGCTGGGGCAGCATAACCGACAGGAGCAGCGGCATAGGCAGCCACAGGTGCAGCAGCATAAGCGGCTGGGAAAGCAGCAGAGTGGGCAATGTGATGGGCATTATAACTGGAAGCATAGGGAGCCACATATGAAGCATGGCCTACTACAGCAGCTGCTGGGGCGGCAGCATAAGTTAAAGGAGCAGAGTAGGCTAAAGGAGCGGAATAAGCCAAAGGTGCTACAAGACCGGGTTTAGCAGCGGCAACAGCCAAAACAGCGAAGAAGCAAACAGCGATCTAAGATTAAAAAAGTTTATTTGAAATAAAATAATTTTTGTTAATTTTAGAACAATTTTTTGAAACACTTACGAATTTGAACATTTTGATTTTGTTTAAGTTGTGTGATTTGGTGTGTACAATTGATGATTGTTATTGATTTTGAAAAGTTATTGTCTTTTTATATCATTTTTTTTCAACTGTAAAACGTTTTTGATAACTTGAAACTTTAATATGCTTCACATGTGTGTATAATTTAGGTGTTGTTGTTGATCATGATTTGTTGTAATTTTTTTTTTTTTTTTTTTTGTGTAAAGTTCATGATAATCATGGTACAAGTGGCTTTATGTTTTTATGTCTTTATTTTTATTAAATGAAGTTTTTAATCTGAGGTCTTGTCTAAGGGCTTTAACGCCACTAACATACCTGTTAAGCACATTTAATAATGTGCTTCTCATAAATTGTTTTACTTAAAATAACTGTATAAAAGCACGCGAATTTTGGACAACGAACAACAATCATTAATTGTACATAACAAAACACACAACTAAAACAAACTCAAAATGTTCAAATTCGTAAGTTCTCGTATTTAACAAACTGAAATCCTTAAATTATTGAAAAATATTTAAATAAAAATTATGTTTTTATTCTTTTAGATCGCTGTTTGCTTCTTCGCTGTTTTGGCTGTTGCCGCTGCTAAGCCCGGTCTTGTAGCACCTTTGGCTTACTCTGCTCCTTTGACTTATGCTGCTGCCCCAGCTGCTGCTGTTGTTGGTCATGCTTCTTATGTGGCTCCCTATGCTTCCAGCTATAACGCCCATTACATTGCCCACTCTGCTGCTTTCCCTGCCGCTTATGCTGCAGCTCCAGTTGTAGCTGCAGCTCCAGCTGTCTATGCTACTCCTTTTGCCGCCCCTTTTTTGTTAAAAAAGTAAATCAGAGAATTGAATTATTGAACTAAAATAAAAAAAAAATAATGAATTAATGAAAGACTGAAAATAATTGTATTTCTTTTTGTATACATACTGCTACACCCTGCGAAATAAATACAGCGTACGACACTTATTTCTGAAACTTTTTTAACAAATCAAAACTACTTTAGGGAAGAACTCATATACACTGAGTAAAACTTATGAATTGAATAACTTTATCTGTAGTGCGATTTCGTAACTTTTAACGATACGACAATCGCAAAAGAAGTCGATATTTTTTGTCGTTTGCAGTAACGATTATGTGATTTACTACGTACACTTTAGCGGTAGTCAACAACTCTCCTTTTCGACTGGCAACTCTGTCAAAAAAACGAAAAACACAAAGAAAAATTAAAAAGATAATAATTTTGAGGTATAGAAATGCTTCCATATAGCAGTTGTACATAAGATATGTTGAATAAAATGTTTGTTTATTAATTTTATTTTTGTCTACAATTTCCTTTAATCATTACGGCTACCAGTGCTTCTAAAAAAAGCAGCGCCTCAGTCGAAGAACAAAATCCACTTTACGACAAATTTTACGATTTTTCGATTAAATACACAACAGCAAAAATCATGTCGTTAGCTGCCGACAAACCTATAGCGAACATCGTAAATAAAATTTACTGAATAGCAAAATCGACAATTCTGTCGCTTACTGCTAAAAACAATACGATTTTCGTAAATAAAAGTTACTGAATCGGAACAAAATAATAATAGCGTACAAACTCATATGACCAAACTTTTGTAAGCAGGCATATATATTTTCTAAAAGCCCAAATATTAATCGTCCCAGTGACCACAGCAAAGGTCCAACCTTTGTGAAGTCACCGTTTGTGTTAAAAACGTTACATTGAAATGGCTTAAATCATGGTTAGATGTTAGTTACTTAGCTCGTATTCCAATTATAAAAAATATATATTAAAGTTATTTTATTTAAATTTAAAACTATTGTATTTGTCAATGTATTGCTCATCTTTAGCAAATAATCACTTTGCAACCACCTACAGGAACCTACAGTTTAACGAGTATCCTGAGACGTGCTTGATAGCGTAAAACTTATAACCAGTCGCTAGCTTATGCTCTGAGGTGAAGCCGCTATTGAAAATTGCACTAATTATTTGCTGCTTTCTATTCTTTGTGAATTTTTAGAAATCAAAAATTTAATAATTAATTTTTTTCTTTTTTTTATAATTTGTTTCTTAATAACTCCAAAAGTATTGGTTATATCGAGTCCACCATCTAACGTTTTTTTTCAACTAGTGCTTATTTCGTGAATGGTAACACTTAGCTAATGTCTGATTTGACAGATAATTAGTTTTACCCTTCCGCTGAACGAATATGGTTGTGTATACGCTTGAGCAACGCTGAAAAATATTGCCTGCGATTGATTTACAGAAAATGCCGATTTTGCCAAAAAAATCATCTTTTCAGATGAAGCTCATTTCGATCTTGGCGGTTATGTAAAGAAGCAAAATTGTCGCATTTGGGGCACAGAAAACCCGCACGCATACATTGAAAAGCCGATACACCCAAGACGAGTCACTGTTTGGTGCGGATTTTGGTCCAGAGGCATAATTGGGCCATTTTTCTTCACAAATGTGCAAGGAGTGGCCGTTAAAGTCAATGGCGATCGTTATCGGGCCATGTTGAACGAATTTTTGTTCACAAAAATTGAAGAGGAGGATATTAGCAACATTTGGTTTCAACAGGACGGCGCTACGTACCAGACAGCCGAAGCTACACTCGATGTTTTGCGCACTGTTTTTGAAGATCGCATTATCAGCCGCAGAGCTGATGTCGTTTGGCCACCTCGGAGCTGCGATTCGACACCGTTGGACTATTATTTGTGGGGTGCTGTCAAAGATAATTGTTACGCCAGCAAGCCAGAGACAATTGACGCTTTAAAGGACAATATTCATGAAGCCATTGGTACACAATCGATAATGTGCTTAAAAATTGGACCGATCGTGTAGGCTACTGCATGGCCAGCCGAGGCAGCCATTTGAATGAAATTATTTTCCATTATTAACCGGAAGGATTGTACTTTCAAATAAAAAATTAAATTTGAGAAAATATTCAGAATTTTTTTTTATAGAATTTGCAAAAAAAAAAAAAAATATTTGGCGGACCCTTTATTAAAAAATGATGTTAGAGTGACTTTAAGTTGGTATAATTTGGAATTTTTTTAATATATGGCTTAACGAAATCGAATGTTATTTCACACTTATCATAAGATGTGTGAGACAGCCTCTTCAAAAATCGCACATTTTAGAAAAAAAAAAAAAAAAAAAAATTATTCGAAAAAAAACTTGTCCTTAGAATCTGAAATGCTGATGATTTTTGAAGTTAGGCAACCATAGCGCATCAAAGAAATATAGTGGTTATCGAAGGTCAGAAATTTTTTTTGCCATTTGTTGCATAGTGTTGTCAGACGATATTTCCTGTAATTGAATTCAAGACCAATTGTTTGATAACTACTGTCGTTATGTACTATAGCGGCAAATAAGGCGTGCTTCAAAATGATAAGGTCACCTTAATATTTGCACAATTCATTCAAACTATAAAATGTTACGTATGATCACCTTATTCAAAAAAATTCTACGTTCAAATAAGTGAATAATAAGCCGGTTTTGCTTTTAGAGATGTACCGTTATATTATGTTTATTTATATTATATAAATAAGTGCAAAATTCAATATGTCAAAATGATAAGGTCAGTGGTTAATAAGCATTTAATCTAATCAGAAGGTACCACAATTATTATTTTTTGTTTTCCTCGGATAAAGTTTGGCTGGGCGTTGATAGCTCTTAGAATTGTGCTTTTTGAAGATTGAAATTCCAATTCCTCTTTTATTGTTACCGTACTTTTCATATAATTTGAGGCCTTTCGTGAAATTAGCCGAGTTTCTCAGGCAGTCAAGACCTTTGGACGACATTTGCGTTTTAATTTTCCATAATTTTCTCTGTTTTTGAGAAAATTTAGCACAACACACAAAGATCGTCCCAGTTTTTTCGCCATTCCACGCATACTCAATCCCTGCTCATGAAGTGCCACAATTTGTTCTTGTTCATAAATTGACAAAAGTTCCCCGCGACCCATACCGCGCAGATATTATTTAAATTATAAATTATTAAAAAAATACCAATTGTGATACTTTCTGATTAGATTAATTGCTTATTAATCACTGACCTTATCATTTTATAGTTTGGATAAATTGAGAAAATATTAAGGTGACCTTATCATTTTGAAACATACCTTACATTTTGGTAATTGTAATATAGAAGACGTTTTAAATACTTTTATTATGATTTAACATTGCTGTTAATACAAAGGTCTTAAACAAGGGCCTTTAATGTAGTTACTACTACATGTCTGGCATATTTTATTAGTTTTATGAACCATAAGGCATTTAACTTTAAAAAATAGTATAAAAGCAAATTAATTTTAAAAATCAATAACAATAAACAATTGTACAAACTCAACTACGCAACTCAAACAAAATCAAAATGTTCAAATTCGTAAGTATTAAAAAAAGAAATTCCTAAATTACTGAAAAATATTTTAATGAAAATTGAAAATAATTTGTTTTTACTTTCTTAGATCGCTGTTTGCTTCTTCGCTGTTTTAGCTGTTGCCGCTGCTAAACCCGGTCTTGTAGCACCTTTGGCTTACTCCGCTCCTTTGGCTTACTCTGCTCCTTTGACTTATGCCGCCGCCCCAGCAGCTGCTGTAGTAGGTCATGCTTCTTATGTAGCTCCCTACGCTTCCAGCTACAATGCCTTCCCCGCCGCTTATGCTGCTGCTCCTGTAGCTGCTTATGCCGCTGCTCCTGTAGTTCACGCTGCCCCAGCTGCTTATGCTACTCCATTTGCTGCCCCTGTTTTGTTGAAAAAGTAAATCAGAGTATTGAATTGTTGAACTAAAATAAAAGTAGAAAATTATCGATAAAAGACTGAAATTTTTAGTGTTTTCTTGTTTACACAGTAGTTTATGGAATATTTTGGTCCAGTGCGTAATCTTAATAGCGCATAGCATGTTAAGAATTATCATTATGGCCTTTAAAGGCTTTCCTCCGTTCTACTAAAATCCCAGTACCACTTTATATTTAGCTAAAAATAGAGTAGGGATTGAATTCCATTCGAATACAATTCTTCTTGCGAGCCGAATTTAAAGAGAATTAAAAATACGATTTGTGAGAGGAATCAAAAACAAGAGAATTTAAAATAACATTCGGAACGCAAACAAAGTCGAAAAGCATTAAACGGAGTTGGAAACGAGTAATTCTTGCATTCCAGAGTTGTAAGAGAGAAAAAAATCACATATTGAATATAAGTGTGTCTGATGCTTATTAGTCGCTGTACACAAAATATACACACATACGAATGCACTGGTATTACGAATTAATTTTTGCACATACAACATGCATTGCAATGAGTTACTCTTTATTGATTCTTTTTTGCTTATTTTTAATTCATTCGCAGTATAAAATTCGTGTTCACGAGGTAAAAAACAAGACTCGTAAAAATTTTAAAAATTTAAAATTTGTGCTCGCGCGTCGTGCAAAAAATATTTTGAGCAAAAAATATGATTCGTGCCCAAGAATTAAAAAGTTAAACTCACGAGCACGAGTCATAAAACGAGCGAACCAAAGAAAATTCTGCTCACGTGCCGAGTTTTGAGGTACTATGTTTTCGGGGCACTACTAGGATGTCTGATCTGGAGGGATTTATATCTGGCATCACCTAACTGTTGAGGTGACTCCCGATGTAGTTTGCTTGTATTTCTTCTATTTCTTTTTACCTTCTTTCTCTTTTCATTCTCTCTGCTACTTTAACCTTCTTTTGTTTCCTCTGGTCTCTATTTTTTTCGTTTACTTTATTTTCTGTTTTTCCGTCTTACCTAACCTATCGCTCTTCTTTATAGTTGTATAGTCAGTATTAGGGAGATCGGAGGGTTATTATTCGACCGGTATTAACCGGTTTTTTTGGTTTTGTCGAATACGATTATTCAAAATCTTCATTTTTCGAATACCGAATAAGCCGCTTAATTTAACACGAATAACCGGTTAATTAAAATAAGTTAATTTTTATACGTTTGTATACTTTTTTATTGAGAATATGCTCATCGTTTAACTATTTGTATAAATTTAATTATTTTTGTATATATGACAACCTTGAACGTCTCACAAAAAACGTGCAAACCAAGGTAGATCGAAAAAGATATGCACTCTTGAGCAAAAAAAACCTCTTCTTATCTTCTGTACATAAATATTGATTTTTATATATGGAGAATGATCAACTAGACTCACTGAAAGCCCACCAACCCACAAACGTCGGTTCCGAACGGCAGATGTATTAGTTAGTGAAGTTTTTCACAGCGTAAATACACACAACCAATCGCTAGTAATGTTGTGAGGTAATATCGTCGTTGAAAATTGTCAGATGGTGTGGCCTGGAATTAAACCGACAACTTCTTAGTTGGAAGTTGGGTTCTTACCTAACATACCACAGTGACACACGCACTATTAAATACGTGGTGCATAAATTTACATATATTCGAAAACCGGTTTTTGAAAAAAGTCGAAAAATCGATCTCCCTAGTCAGTATGAATTCATCAAAAGTTACTTTATACTTATTGAACAAATCTTATACCCAAAGGTATCTGTGATACAACTTTGGGGGATATTTAGAAAAATTAACTATAATGTACCCTTAAAAATAGATAACATTTGTGTTAAAATACCTAGATAATGAAAACTTTAATGAAATCAAGTTCTATATTTTAAAAATAATGCTTTTTAAAGTCACATATACCACAAGCCCTTTAAAAACCTTTTAATGCTACTGAAACTGCAATGGAAAAAATAAAAATGAATATGAAAGAGAAAAAAATCGTAATTCTCTGTAATTAAGAAAAATGAAAAAAATATATGAAAATACAACAAAAACAAGAAATATAATAAATCTTAAATCAAACATTAATAACTTCCATGTTTGCATAAAACAAAAAAATAAATGAAAAACAAAAAATTAATCGTAATAAATTTATTAACAACACAATCAGCGAAGCAAACATTCAGTCAAGCCAGCTTAAGTAGACTGGCTGGCGTTAAAGTAAAGGGTGAAATGGAGTAGGAGTTAAAGAGAGTCATTCATGCAACCAGTGAACCAGTCACTTTTAAGTGAGATAATCGACACACACTCTCTACTTTTCTTTCAAAAACACCTACACACATACGTACGTACTCCTATAAAAGCTACAAACGCTTATGTAGTAGTAGTCGAAGTTAATGCATAAGAAAGACCACAACTCAAAAATGAAAACTCGGCATAATGAGTGTAATTAAAATGCATCATGCAAAATCATGTTTTATTCTATAAAAAAACAGCAACAACTTCACACTCTTTTTACATGTATATAAAAAAATAGCAATAACAAAAACAAACCACCATAAGCAACAACAGCAGCAGTATTAACTACAAAGGATTGAGAAATGTGTATTTGTATCTGTGTGTGCATGTGTTTACATAATAATTGTTAAGGAGCAACACCCTTTTTATGCAGTTCCTTTATGAGTAGTGTTTTTATACAACAACTTCAAAGGGAGAGAGAGAGAGAAAGAGTTGGAGTGGTAAAAGTGGCGATGCCAATTTAGCCCTTTTCGAGTTAGATTTAGCACTTTTTTAAAGAGTTCAAACGCGGAATAATTTTACCCGTTAATTCAGCACTTTTTGTTATTATTACATATTTAGCCCTTTTTGCCCGTTGTCTCTTTTCGTTCGATATGATTATATTTCTATTTTTCTTACAATATAGAAATGCTTTCAGGTCCAACCATAATATGCGTAAGCTAGCTTCAACGACTGTGCGAATACAGACAATCAATTGTGTATAACCATAATTAACTTAACAAATTTTTCGTCAAGTTTCGTTCAGTTTCATTTGCTTACGTTTTGAGCAAACCTGATAGCACTTTTGGTACGTCAACAGCTGTTTCTGTGTTATATGCAATAAACACGTTGTGTAATGAATACTCTTGTTTTTATTCGTCACTGAAGTAGCGACGATTAAACGTGTGTAGCGGGTATATGCAGATTTTTTTAAATTTTTATTTTAATTATATTTTTTTTACTTAAATTTTTACACAGAATATTAATATTTTTAACAAAAGATCGATTCATCCAGATACTAAAAATACTCACCAACACAACTATTCAAAAAGTACATTATCGCTAACAAAAAGTTGATTAAGTATTTGACAAACTTTTCGTTGAGTTTTTGACAGTAGCTTAAGTAAGCAAAAGTATATTATGTTTGGGCCTTTAGTCATTTCATTCACATAAATTTCAATCACAAATTTCGATACTTTGTGTTTAAAAATTGATTGTGAGTTTAGTTTAGGTTGTACGCTTAGTTTATTTCACTATGACCTGGCTTGACATTCAGAAACGAAAAAGCATACATACATCAGCCTCATTCATATCAAACTAAAGTGTCAAACGAAATACTTTACAGGTTGCATGAAAATTAATTCTAATGAAACATCCAAAAAGTCAGGATATCACATAGATGTTACATGGAATAAAGAAGGCGATGATCGAAAAGTGCAAATTTTATTCAACAATAACCAATTTAAAAGACCGCAAATTAGAGTTTTTGATCCGTAAGTAACTATGGGCCTTATGGTAGTATTGTATATTTTCAGCTGCTCGTTCTTGACAATAGTTTTGACTTAAATATTTTATTATGAGTAAAATATGATTTATTTGCTGCCACAATTCGGTCTTGTATACACTCTCTTGCACTGTTACCGTTACTAATAAGTACGATCAAGTACTTAAATTTTTCTACTACTTCAACACGATATTCACTGATACTAATATCACGTTTTCTTCTTCTTGCGCTTCTAGATAGTATCATATACTTGCTTTTTCATTCATCAATCACTAGCCCAACTTCCTTTGTATGTTTGTATGTACGTAAAAATATTGAATTTTCTAGATATCGCCTGTCTCGAGGTAACAGTGCAATGTCATTAGCATAGGCATAGGTTTCTTATAGCATAGAGCAGGCACTGGTTAAGCAGAACTGTGGACAAACTGTCTCCTTGTCTTACTCCCGTGTTGATGTCAAATGGTTCACTTTGCATTTGCTGTACTGCTGCATTTCCTTATTGTACTTTCCGTATTGCTGAGTGTCGCCATTGTTAGGCGAGTCAGCTTGTTGCTTATATCGAACGCATCAAATATTCCGGCGATCTTAGATCGAACTAAGCTATAAAAGGCTTGTTTGAAATCAACGAACAACATATGTACATCATTGTTAAGCTCATTACTTTTTTTTAGGTTCTGCTTTAGCCTACCAGGCCTGAATCCACACTGGTATTCCACAAGAAGCCTCTTCGCAATATTACTCAGGCGTCTCGCGAGTATTCCGGAACGAATTTTATAACATGCATTACTTAATGTAATCCTCCGATAATTCTCACAATCACACTTGTCACCTTTTTATGAATTGGGTCGATGATACCGGTTGTCCACTCACTAGGCATTTGTTCCTCCCTCCACACTCTTATTTGAATTTCATAAATTTGTCGCTTCCCTTTCACATCTAGGCCTTTAAAAAGTTCCGCAGCGATGTTGTCGTCACTTGGAGTTTTGCCAATTACCACCTAAATACCACAAAAATCTGCTATGTTCAGATATCTTCTATTTTTAAGACTTGTCTTTTATGGCTTTTATAATCTTACTCATAGAAGTAACTACATATATATACTTTTTTAGTATCAAATTTTGCACGCCGCACAGTGGGTTGTCCCATAGTCAAAAATCAAAAATTCGCTCATCACGGATTTTGATAAAATATATATTTTTTGAAAGGTAATAATCCGTTGAATAAAATACTGAACATTTTTTTAGCTACTTCTCTATATTGTCGCAAGAGGCCGCTAAACTTAACTAATTTTTAATAAAAAAATGTATTTTAGGTGTTTCAGAAAAATAATTGTAAAAACTTTATTTATTTAATAAATTCTTAAAAGTTTAGTTTTTTACTTACTTTACAATATTATTAACAAAATAGAAATAAAAGTTTTACATTTTGTTTATTGTTTCCATTTGTTTTCTTACTTTGAAGAACGCATTTACTTCAATAAAAACTTTATATTCATCAAACTTTGAAGGCGTATTTAAAAAAAAAAATAACTAAAAAAATAACTATATAATGTGTGCTATTAATTTAAAAAAATTAGAGACAACTTTGTCCTACAACTTGAAAATTTTGAAATTTTAAAAATGTGTAATTTAAAGAACTTTTCATAAATTTAAAGAACTTTAGGATTATTTTCAATAATAAATATGTATTTTTTTCCCGTTACTCCTCTTGGGAGAATATGGCTTCCACAAAGCATCTCCATCTAACACAGTTTACAGCTGTTGTCTTTGCCTCTTCCCATGTTAGGTTGCTCTATCTCAGTTCTTGGATAATCGTGCGTCTCCAGGTGGTTTTTGGTCGACCACGATTTCTTGAGCCTTGAGGATTCCACTCGAGTGACATTCTAGTGATACTTTTTGGACTTTTTCGGATGGTGTGACCGATCCATCTTCACTTTCTTTTCCTTACCTGTTTCAGTATGGGTTCCTCATAAGTCATGCTCCACAGTTCTGTGTTACTTATTGTATTAGGCCAGAATATTTTGCATATGATTCTGAGGCACTTGTTAATGAATACCTGGAGTTTTTGTGTGATGTTAATCGATACAAGCCAGGTTTCACTGCCATACAGCAGTACATGAGTTGAATATTCTGAGCTTAGTTCGTCTGGATATATGCGAGCTTCTCCATACCGACTGCAGTTGCTCAAATGCCGCTCTCGCTTTATAAATATGTATAAACAACTGTTTTCTAAGCGTAAAACAATTTTTTCTTACTTCCCTGGATATCGGAGAACAAGAAAATTCTACGATTAAAAAGACCCTACTGCAAGTACAATTTTGAGCTACATTTCTGCATTAACTCAATGTGAAGTGATCTTACACTCAATATTATTTATTTTCGCTCTTTTTTGTAAAAAATGTACTAAAACTGACACATTTTTAATTAACCCTTTTTAAACTTTTTTCTTATGTCTTTACACATTCAGTATCCCAACAGTTGGCATCACTGGATAAAAGTTTAGCATAGAAGTAAGCGTAAGAGTGGGTTGCATAATTAAAGATATAAAAAGAGGGAGAATGTTGTAATTATATGTGTGCTTACAAAAGGCTTTGGCTTTTCTTTAATATTTTGTTTGTTCTTTTTTGTTTGTTGTTGTTGTATTCATCAATAATTAACCCTTTAAATGCCATAATTTTAAATTTAATTGCTAAAAGCAGGCTGAGTAGAAGGAAACGAAATATAAAATCTGAAAAGTACAAAAATAAAACTTATTGTTGAAAGACAGACTACATTCAAGGCAGTAAGAAAATTTAAATTTTAAAATTTTGGTATTTTAATGCAACAAGATTGTGTATTTTTGGATATTTTACCAGTGAAATAAATTATCTTACTTTGTTTAGTTCTAATAAGCAAAAAGTCAAAAACACAAATAACAATAAAGCAAAATCATAAAGAAAAGTATTTGGAATATCGGGTGTTTTTTTTAGAGACTCATAACTTTGAGTTGGCAACTTTACTTCATTTTACAACCAATTTAACAGCTGATAGTTGCTTTTTGTTTAGTTTGGCTTGATATTTCATTAAGGATAGGCTTACAAAACAGAGCAACGCTGGCAGATTTTTAATTTTTTTTTAAATCAAAATAATGGCGCTTATGGCGGCTAATTCGGATAACAATGGATCGTTTTCGGAGCACGTTTACTCTTACTGCATTCCGTGAGACACCGAATAGTGCGAACTGAAAAAGCTGTAGCCTCTGTGAAGGCAAGCATTGAAGAAGATTAAATCAATAAATTCTACGCCTTTCTTAGAAACTGTATTTGTTTACTTCCAATTTATGGAAGATTTTACTAAAGAATCTTGGCTTAAAAGCTTTCAAGATTCAACTTGTGCAGGAATTAAAGACAAGATATTATTGTGCGCGTCACCAATTCGTCGAATATGCTTAAACACAAATTGGTGTTGATATTGATTTTACATTCAAAATGTTGTTCTCGATGAAGCCCATTTTTGGTTGAATGGGTACGTAAATAAGCAGAATTGTTGCATTTGGAGTGGGGATAAGGCACAAGCTTTTGTCGAAACGCCACTACATCTACAGAAAAATACTGTTTGGTGCGCTTTATATGCTGGTGTTCAGAATGTTACTGTCAGTTGTGAGCGATATAGGAACATTAGATTAGAAATTTTTTCGTACCTCAATTAGCTGGCATTAATCTTGCTGACATGTGGTTCCAACAAGATGAAGACACATGCCACTCAGCGCGCACTTCAATTGCTTTGCTCAAAGAAACTTTTAGAGAAAGTGTTATTTCACGTAATAGTGGAATTAATTGGCCACCAAGATCCTGTGATTTAACCCCATTAGAATATATTCATTGGAGTTATGTAAAGTCAGTTATCTATGTCGATTTAATTTCGATGGAAATCAAAATTCAAAGAGTTATTGGAGAAATACTGCCACATATGCTGCGAAAAGTTTGTGAAAATTGGTGTTCCGGATAGAGCTTTGGACGCATCAGCCATGTCAGACACATGGCCGAAATCATGTTTAAACTTGAATGTTATCGAATTTTCTATCCAACGAAACTCGTTTTATCGATATTAAAAATATATTTCTGTCTTTTATTATGATTTAATTTTATGTAGCCGTAAAAAAAACACCCGATAAAACCAATTATACGATTTTTATTGTCTAAGCAGAAGGAAACAAAAAAAAAGAAAAACTATTTTCCAACCCAAAGGGATGGCCATTAACGTTTGCTAAATAAACGTTGCAAGACAAAACAAAAAGAAATGAAACAATAAAACTCGCAACAAACAAACAAATTATACGTTTAAGCCAACAACAAATAAAAACTTAAATTAGAGCTCATAAAATGCAAGTTTCTAGAAGCAAACTCAACATAAATTAGTTGAGTCAGAGTGGTGGCTATGGTTGAGGCTACGGCTGCTGCCTAATATCATTTGTTTCCCATTGAAATTAGGAAGAAGCTGCTTGTATTGCTTACGGTTAAGCTAGTGGCAATGGTATAGTTAATGGTTAATAAACCCCCATTTTATTTTGCTAATTAGCAAGTAGAGAAGTTGCAAAACCCAAATGATGACACACACCACTAAATTTTAGTATTTAATAGAGATTCTTGTAGCACTTTTTTCGGGCTTTTATTTTATTTTCTAAGTAAATATTGTACATTTCTAGAGTAATATTAAGAAAGGCACCCTACAAAATAACATATTGTTATATGGTCATGTAAAGATATGGACAAAGATGTCCAGCTAACTATCTCGAACTGATCAATGTATCGATAGTATGCGTAAGTTTCGATAAGATATCATTTGTAGGCAGTCAGTTGGTTTACGACACAATCAGACATTGCTACTTAAAACAAGTGAGTTTTTGTTTATTAAGAACTCCATTCTGTAACTTAACGGGGTTGCCCACTTTAAGTGGCTGTGATCTGAGTAGAAGCTTGCGTCTAGAGTCTCGATTATTTTAGGTAATACATTCAAAAAATATCTGTGTTGTCACTAGATGGTGTTAGTGCCTATATAACGGGCGGTAGTAATTCGATTGTGTTAAAGGAATATGTGTTTGTGAAAGGTGACATTCCAGGTCACATTTTTGGTGAAGACAGTGATTAGGTTAAACATTCGTCCAAAAAGTGATGTATGTTGCTTTGAAAATTAGCGAATTATCTGATGAAATATATTCACTTATGTTCTGTTGTTGTAAAGGGTGTTCCAAACATAACGTACGATGTGAGCTACACCTTAACGTCAAGTTTTTTGCGCAACTAATTTGCTATTTATTTGGCTCAGTGTTGGACAAATTTAACCATAGAGGACTACACAATTGAGCAGCGTGTTAGGATTGTTGAAGCCTTTTACGAAAATGGGCGTACAAATCAAAATACATTTCCTGCACATCCTGATTTTTGTGGTCAGGATAAACGAACCAATGTGTTTGTGCACAATCGGCAGGAATGTACGAACATTTTAGCAAATTAGGTCTGTAGAAAATGCGGAAACACCTGTGCATTTTCGCCCAGTTCGTTCTGCGGAAAACATTGCTGTTGTTCGCGATAGTGTGGCAGAAGAGCCATCAACCTCGGCTCGTCATCGTGCCCAACAAATGAACAAAACACGAACATAACTGATGCGAATTTCGAATAAAGATATGAATTTACATGGTTAAAGATTCTGAAGTCAGCCTACTGACCATTTAAAGCGTCGTCAATACACCGAATGTTTATTTGAACAGACAGAAGTGAATGGTAGCTTTACAAAGAAAATCATCTTCAGCGACGAGGCAAACTTTCGCCTCAGTGGATTTGGGCAAATGATAATCCACGAGTGGTTGTTGAAAATCCAATACATCAGCAAAGAGTGACTGCTTGGTACTTCTTCGAAAATGAGGTCGGCCAAGCAGTTACCGTGAATGCTGTTCGCTATCGCGAGATGATAACGGACTCCTTGTGGCCAGAAATTGAGGGTATGGACCTGGACTATATGAGGTTCCATTCTAACAGGATGGTGTCACTTGCCACACAGTCAATAAAACAATGGCATTAACGATATTGAACCTCAATTATGTTTCAGAGTCATTGCAAATATGAACCGACGTTATAGAGGTATGCCACCGCAGCCGTGACGAGCTTTTTGACGATATTTTGTTTCACGCATAATTGTTATAAATCCTTGTATTACGATAAAAAATATTAAGATAATTCTCTGAAATCTTTTTGTTTTATTTACAATTAAAATCGTGTGGTTTGGTATGCACCACCCTTTTTTTTTTTTGCAACCTTCACTTATTCCACTTGGTAACTTAGGCCTTTAACAGGAAAATTTCGTTTTATTTTATTGTTGTAAATCGTTTTAACCCCTCCCATGGTTTGTTTAAGTGTCTTATCTCCAGAGAAATAGTTCTGGGTCATGTGTTCTTAGAGCGACCTGGTTGTCTTCTGCCTTCGGGGTTTCAGTCTAGGGCAATCCTGACAACGCTATTGCGTGCTTTTCGTGATGTGTGCCCCATCCATTTTAATTTTCCTCTAGTCAATTTGCACTTTATAGTTTCTTCATTTGTCATATACCTATGCTATAAGTTGAAGATGATGTCATGATGGCCAGATGCTTAAATAGTCTTTGCACTATTGAGTCAGAAAATCACTTTCGTGATGTTTATTTATTATACTTTCGTATAATGAAATATTGTTCGAAGAGATATTCATGGCTATTGCCACATTTTCTTAGACCTCCCAGCACCGATTTGGCCTTATTTAGTCTATTGTTTAAGTCCTCTTCTACACCCCATCTATTGCCTTAAAACACCTTAAGGGTTTCATTGTGCATTATCATTTTGTTCTTAGCTGTGTTATTTATACGCACAGCATGAGTCCTTCTTGTTATTATTTTGAAGCCAAATCCGTTACTTTAGGCTCCAGCAACGTAATTGCCTATAGGGTTTCATTCAAGATCTTGTTAGACCAGAATACGTATACAATTTTCTTCCAGCAGCGGTTGAAGAAAGCTTGCAATACTTGAAGCTCCCTTGCGTTCCATGTTTGGCAACCATATAGAACAATTACTTCTTGCTCGCAATATTGTTATCTTTACGCCTCTCGAAATTTAGAATGATCTCCAGACCTTCTTGAGTAAACAGAAAGCTACGAGGCTTTTGTTAATGCTTAACCATTATCCTCAGCTGAACCGTCTGCAGTTTTTATGATTCCACCAAGGTATTAAAATGACTGTTAAATTAAAATGGGTGTTAAGTGGCGTGTTATACAGAGTATTGGTCTTTTGTTAATGCTCGTTACTTTTTTCTGGGGTATGTTAATAGACAATCCAGCTGATGCCCCAAATTTTCCAACATCGTCAATTTTCAAATTTCGTCAGCTTAGTCAAGATCATCAAGTTTGCCGTTTATATCCAGATGATTCTTCTGAAAGAAGCTTAAGGTTTTGCTTAAATATTGTAGAGTAGAGTCTTAACAACAAAGAGTGTTTACAATATCGTGTTGTAATTGCCCTCTTCTTGAAGCTGTGTGGCGTTTAAGGAAAATTATACGAAAAATGTGATTATGTTAAGGCATCTGTACAACACAACCATAGCCAGCACTCTGATCATATTTGTCACTCCAGTATTGTCATTTTGTAACTAAAACTAAGACGACTCATAGAAGAGTCGTGGAAAATACCGAGAAAATAAAGATCAAATTCGTTCAAGTTGTTCAAATCATAACTGCGTTACCAAGAGTATGATAAAGTTATAGACCAAGTGCTTAAGCTAAACTTAATTAAAAAATTCTTTATAAACTATTATTTCACAGTATCAGTAAACGGACGAACAAATAGTCCTTTAAGGAATTAATATCATAAATGACTGAGTAAGTAGGCAAAACGAATTTAGGAAAAAAAATGTACGAAAACAACAGAAAATAAAGTCAATTATGAAATACACAAAGAAAATAAAGGCGAAAGAGAAAGATAGAGAGCAATAGAAGCGAATACAAATCAGTTGCTAAATAGCCTTAATGGTAATTTACTAAAACCTACATTAAGGCGTAAAAGCACAATAAAATTGAAAGCATACTTTCAGGAAGTATTAAGAGAATATATTTATAATTATTTATACAATTTGAGTTTTATATAAACAGTATTACATAATTTTTTCATACAATTTAAATCCTTTTAATTTTCAAACAGTTTTAATCCTTTTTCTTCATTTTTTGCTCCTTTTTCAATTTCAGTTTTCAAATTAATGCTTTCAAATCCTATTGATTTCTTTCAATTTTTGTTTTCCTTATTCTCTTTATAAAAAATTGCTTTTTGTATCCGCTTTCTAATGAATTGCATTAACTTAGAGTTAGAGAGAGAGAGAGAGAGAGAGAGAGAGAGAGAGAGTATGATTACATTTAACTCATTAAGTATTTTTTTTCTTTGAAAATTTTTTTGTTCCTTTTTTGTATTCCCCATGTTCGTCAATGGGATTATTTATTTCCGTTTATTTTACGCTTCCGTTTTACTCGTATTTCTGAGATTTTCTGTTTTTTTTTTTTTTTTTTTTTTTTTTTTTTTTTTTTGGTGAATCGCTGAACTGTTAATTTTGTCGCCATGTTATATCAGTAAAATGAAATGATGTTGTTGCTGTTATCATTTTTGCTGTTTTTTTATTTGTGTTTTATAGGATGATTCGAATAAGAACTGCATTAAAAGACAAGACAGTTATGAGAGTTTTTTAAACTGTTGCAACATTTATTGGTGTGTCGTCCATGGAAATAAGTTTCCGTTAAGGAAACTATTTACTGTTTACTATTCAGGCCCAAACCAGTCTTGCTCTGTACTTAGTTTCTAGGTTTTCGTATTCGTGAGTGTTCGTGGTTTCTTTTTATCCGTCACTCCTCTAGGCAGTATATTCGCTTTCCACAAAGCATCCATTGTCTTGTTTTAGTTTTATTAAACGTTCCATTTACAAGCTATTTGATGACTAATCTACTGTACCTCGCATGAAGATCCTTGCTAAGTGTTGGTGGTGACACAAATAGGTGGCATTTTATACCGATCATTCGTCTGATATTTGTCATCATCGCCAAAGTTAAACTGAATGGTCAGGAGGGCTTCTTTTAGATGGATTTATCTGGAGAGAGGTTGAATTCTCTTATTTAACACAGGAAAACGTAATTAAATATTTTCGTCATTGTGCCGCTTGCATTGTGTGCATGCACTCTGACCACTACACAAGGGCAGCAACCATACAGCTTGCCCAGATTCTATATAAAAACACAATCTGATGCTGTGATAGATAACAATAGTGCACTTCAGTCCCTAGTCAAGATAGCGTTCTTTGGAGTCTAAATCGTGTTGACTTTTCCTTACGTATGGAAAGTGATTACTTTGGTGGTCTGTTGAATAATGCAGATTTGGGAAATGAGAACTGATTAGTGTGTCTCTAATTTATATATGAAGGAGTCTAAGCATCCATTAAAGCAAATTTAATAACGATACGATCAGTTAAGTCACTTGTCCAATTAATCCTACCATGTCGAAACAAAATCAGCAACAACAATTCACGATAGTAAATTGAAAGACTTTAAAGTTCTAAGTGACAAATGGTATTCGATTAAATGCGATTTTCAATTGAATAAAGCAAGAACTAAGCCAAGTGATAATAAACAACACCCATGCATTTACAATTATTTCTCGTAGAACAGCGAAGAGAACATCTTTCTCATTAAGGGTTTTCGGTAAATCTAGAGACAAACTGATATAAACGAGCTGTAATTTCTACGTAACGATCGAAGTTGTAAGGTACATGACTGTAACACAATTCGGCTGTATCACAGCGAGTGAGATTGCGTTGGTTGATTAAATTCATGACAATGAAGTTAAAGATACTTATTCTCTGGTGGTGGAGTGGAGTGGTGTAGTAGTTAGAGCGCAAGCATACAACACAAGCGGCCCAGGTTCGAATCTCCAGCAGAATAAATAAATGAATAAAAGACGACAAAAAGTTAAATTCCGGTTTCGAGTGTTTAACAAAGGCTCTTCAACCGCCCTCCAGACAAATCCACGCCTCCCCACTGGTCTTTCTAGCTTACCTCTGGCGGTGGTGGCAAGTAATCAGGCGAATAATTAGGAGAAAACGCCACCTACTGGGAGAAAATTACAATGCTAAGTAAGGATCACCACCACCACTTAGCAAGGATTTTAACCTCTACACTATCATATAGTGGCGAGCTACAGTTGACTAACCATCAAATTAGCTTTAAAACTAATTTGATAACTGACACGGAAAGAAAACAGTGGATGCTTTGAGGAAAGCCAGTATGCTCCCTAGAGAAATAATGAAAAAAAAGAATACTCTGTTGCTTAACAGTTATTTAAAATTTAAAAAAGTCAGTGAATACACCAATTATTGTTGGACTGGAAGCCAATGTTTAAATAACCAGTATATGCAAGTCTACATTACAGAGGTTGAGTTCTTAAAACGAAAACAACGAAAATATGTTTTTCCTTCTTTTTCTTCGCATTCAGATATAGCACTCGCTCTCTCAAAGCAGTCACTTATTTTACAAACGGCATAAAAAAAAACACAAATACATTCACTACATTAACGAAACTTTATTAAACAAATTATTCAACATTCATCTCTCTAATCTATTTCTTCAACAAAAGAGGAGCAGCTACAGGGGTAGCATGTACAACGGGGCTGGCAGCATAAGCAGCTGGTACAACTGGAGCGGCAACAGCTGGAGCAGCGGCAACAGCTGGAGCAGCGGCAACAGCTGGAGCAGCGGCAACAACAGGAGCAGCGGCAACAACAGGAGCAGCTGCATAAGCAGCAGGGAAGGCAGCAGAGTGGGCTACTGAGTGAGCGTTGTATGAAGAGGCATAGGGAGCAACATAAGCAGCACTACCTACAACAGCAGCGGCAGGAGCAGCAGCATAAGCTAATGGAGCAGAGTAAGCCAAAGGAGCAACGACGCCGGGCTTAGCAGCGGCAACAGCGAAAACAGCGAAGAAGCAGATAGCGATCTATAACAGATATAGGATTTTAGATATAAAAAAAAAAAAAAACATTTTTTTTTTTTTAATTTTAACTTACGAATTTGAACATTTTGATTAGTTAGGTTTGGTTTGGTTTGTAATGGTTTGATTTCAATTTTAAAATTGTTATAAAGTTCGTTGTCGGAATTGACTTTTATAGCTATAAGTAGACCGTTGTTTGCAATTAATAATTATTTTGGTCATGTTTTGTCTTTGACAATTGCAGTATATGGTCAATAAAAATGTTTTTTAAAGAGAAAGGAATGATAAAATCAAATGAAGTCTTTAATAAAGCACTTGTAGGCGTACATTAAAAATAATATAATATATTATTCTATTATGTTTATGCATATTTTATACAAAGTGTTAGAATTTGTTAAAAAAATAAATAAATTAAAAAATATATAGGCATCATTCGTAAGGAAGTAAATAAGGAAAAAAATATTTATAGAAATTCTGTTAAATTTAATGCATGTATTGAAATCAATTTAGTAACGATTCTTAGGTGAACTATATGAAAAACATGACAGTACCGATCAGTGATGGAATCATTGCATTATTTAAGATAATGTCGATTTCAAACCATAATTTACGTTTGTAATCAAGTTCTGCAAATATTTAAAAAGTCATGATGATATTCAAAACCAATTTGTCTAGGGTTCTGGATTAAATTTCAGTACTATAACCAGACGTGGGCTTTGGTTTATTTGCAGTAGGGGTGCTCCAATTCCTTATCTCATTGCTCTCAAAGCCATGGGGTGGGCATTGACTTTCACCACAACTCTTTCTCCATAATTTCTCCTCCATAATATTAGTGGCCAATTTACTCCCACACTACGAGAACTGAACGATTTTCGAACTTTTCTTTCAAAAGATCTGTTGTTTCTCTTGCTTTTCTCTACGTCTAAATCATCAAATTTTCCGCACAAAAAGCTTCAGATAATTTTTCGGAACCACAAACCACGCCGAACCGTAACTTTTCTTGAGCGTAATGCTTGTTGACGTAGCCATTGAGCTGGAAATGGGCTTCATCGGTGAAGATTATTTTGTTAAAAGATTTTCATTTTCCTCTTGTTTTTCGATGGTCCAAAAGACGAATTGCCGACGTAATGCGCGGTCAGCTGTTTCTAATTATTGAGTCAGCTGGATCTTATAAGCCTTTAAATGGAGATTACGATGGTTTGATGTTTAATTGCTGCGAACGATGACGAATTTGTGTTTTTGATCTTCTTCAACACTTCTGCTCACAGCTGCTATATTCTCTGTTTCTATTATCATGAACTGATGCAGTTTCGTCAAATTTCTCAACAATCAGCTTGGCACGATTTGTAGGAGCACTTGCTCTACCGAATTTTGTTCTTAATTTCCTAATTACAATAAGAAAAGTTTTGCCATTTACAAAAAATATTTTGATAATAAAAACACGTTGTTTCTTTGCGTAACGTTCCATATTAACGAAGCGGAATGTATTTAGAATTTGACAATAAAAAATTAGAACAAAAATTACAAGTAGAAGAAAATTGCAACGAAATTAAAATGCTACTGCTAAAATGTACATCGTTATTAAAGATTTTTGCTTTAATACAATTACTTGTTCTATTACTGATCTACTGCGTCTCAATTCACACTCGTATTCTATAAGTTAATAATATTAGACCGGCGAATGTCTCAGTTTCTGCAAGGTTTATGGCAAAAAGCATCTTTCTAAACGAACTACTCAACGAATTACTGATAAATTTCGAACCACTTATTCACTACATAGCGTTCAGCCATCGTAACGAAGAAACAATAGCTTTTGTTAATCGAAGTGTTAGCTATAATCCTAATATCTCTATTAGCCATCATTTTCACCAACTTGTCCGTTGTCTTGCCATTTTACGTGGCTGGTTAATCTTGATCAAAAAGTTCCCGAAATTTATTCAGATTTATTCTTAATTTATTCCCCTTCAATCCAATCTCAGAGCATTTTTTATATTCGGTTTTCGCTATGTCCATCAGTGCTTCCTGAGATTTTATTCATTATTTCCTCTCGGCTGTTGAAACGTGTTCCCCGTAATGGTTTTTTAACTCGATTGAACAGAAAGAAGTCACAGGGAGCCAAATCAGGTGATTCGGTGGCTGTTGGCTGATATTTGTTGCATTTTTCGCCAAAAAATGTCGAATAGTGATGACACTGTGTGACGCACACTGTAACGAGGGCGGCCAAAAATAAAAAACTAAATACTAAATAAAAAGAAAACCACTATCTGATGTTATCAGTAGCATTCTGAATTGATTAAATCAAAAACAATTTTTAAATAATATTGACTTTTAAAAAAGATATGATGATTTAAAGCTGAAGGTTGTAGTTAAGTATGCCATTATTTGAAAAAATGATAGAAAAGTATACAAACTTCAAAGAATTGTTTTTAAAAAGGGTTTTGATATAGTAGTAAAATTTAGGCCAAAATATAATTGTAACACAGGTATGTTATTAAAACAATATTTACAACTTGTAACTCATATGCGATTTACCGTTACAAAGAAAGCAAACAAAAAGAAACAGATCAATTATTGTGAATATTACAAATTTGGTGGACAATTAAAAAAAAAAAAAAAAAAATACCACAAAATACTTTTTTCATATTTTAATACAATACTTCTACAGGTAAATACATTTAAACAAAATTGGTTCCATTTCCAACTTCGTCTAACTTTGATTTATATTTACAATTTTTAGTGTCAAGACGTATTAATAATCGTGCTTTTTTTGATATCTGGTTTAGGCACAAAAAATTTAGTGATGCAAAATCTGCAGCAATAAGTTATGTAGAAAATAATTCTGAAATATAACTAAATGAAAAAAGATAAAAGAAATTATTTAAAATAGAAACTAAATGGAAAAAGAGTTATTATATTAAGAAAAAGTTTGAAGAAAACAATGGTACATGGCTGGATTCATATTTCTTTGCAAGTGATGAAGTAAAGAGATTATCTTATTTTTATTTTAAGTAAAAATCTTTGAACTTATAGGCTCCTAGTACCAGTAAGAAAGGTAGGCCCATAGTAGAGATTAATGATTGTTCTGAACGTACTAAAATGAGAAAAGTTGCTGAACTGGTGTCATCAACAAATCAAAATCTGTTAGAGAAAGCCTACAATAAAGTTCTTACGCGGGAGAAGAACACATCTATTTCTGTGGACAAATCGTTACCACTTTTATTAGATATGAACTTGTCATTTAGAAAATACAAAATTATGAAAACAGTTGTTAATTCTGCGCACAAAGACTGTTTTCCGTTTTATTATGCGTTGAAAACGCAAAAACGAAATATATTCCGGAGGGAATCGTTGTAACAGAAACGTCAGTAGAAATACCACTCCAAAATATGCTTAACCTTACGGTTAAAAGTTATTTAGACGTACTTAATTTTGATTTGATATTAAATGGGGATTCGATGGCAGCTCTGCTTATAGTACATATAAGCAAAAGTTTAGTGATTCAAATTCCAATGATGAATTTCTATTTGTTGCTTCTTTTGTTGTAATAAGATTTCTAGATCAGGCAACTGAAAAAGTGTTGTGGAATAATTCGAAGACATCCTTTACAAAACATTGCCGACCAATTTGTTTTTATTTTCAAAAAGAGAGTCCAACTTTAATTAAACGTGTGCAAAGCCATATACAAACAGAAATAGAAAAATTGGAACCATTCAGCCATATTTCTAACACCATACCTGTTAATGTACACTTTAAGTTTAACTTAACGATGATAGATGGAGCAGTAGTAAAAGTTTTGACAGAAAATAGCAGCAGTTCTTCTTGTTTTATTTGTGAAGCAAAGCCAATAGATATGAATTCAATCGATGATTTTGACCGAAAGGTAAAGCAAGAGGATTTTTACAAATACGGGCTATCAACATTGCACGCATTGATAAAATTTTTTGAATGCTTGCTCTATATATCATAGCGGTTACCAATTAAAAAGTGGAGAATTTCAAGGACAAAAGAATAGTTTCCGAGCGGAAATTAAGAATTCAAGCCCAATTCAAAAAAAAAATTTGTATTATAGTAGACAAAGTAAAAACCAGTTAGGGTACCACAAACGATGGCAACACTGCCAGAGAATTTTTTAAAAACGTTGAAATATCCTGTAAAATAACAGAAATTGATCCTTTCCTTATACAAAATTTTTTCCTCATTTTAAAAACTCTTACCAGTGAAAAGGAAATTAACATACAAAGCTTTCAAAAACTTCTTAACGAATCATGGAAATTATTTATAGAAAAACATACTTGGTTTTATATGCCACCAACAGTCCATAAAGTTTTAGTCCATGGAGCAGAATTTATATAGGATTTAAATATACCTATAGCGACGCTATCTGAAGAAGCTTTGGTAGTATATCATAAAAATAATTAGAAATACACGATTAAATTATACTAGAAAAATAAGTCGTGAACCCACTAATAAGGACGTAGTTGAAAGAATAATTTTGATGTCAGAACTAAAAATATCTATTTTAAGACAAGATAATAATAACCTTTCTGATAGTAAAGTACGAGTAAGTGATAGCGAATACGATAGTTTAAGTGATTAATACTTACAGTTAAGTTAAAATAAGCTTCTTTAAGCTTTATTAAAAGAAAAAAGCAACAATGATATTTGCTTTTTGTCTATTTTTGTTAAAGCAAGTTTCAGAAATGTTATCTTTATTTTAAATTTACTTATTACCACAGTTATGGAGCCTCAATGAACTTTATTCGTTTGAAGAAATTCAAAACTAATGAAAACTATCTAAAAAAGAATAAAAAATATAATTTCGCATGTGGAACATCTATTATATTATGTAAGTAGGTATAATACCGGATTCAAAGAAATCAAACATATTTTGAAAGAGATGTAAGTTTTTCACCTGAATGATATTTAACAGAATTTAAAATCCTTGTTGCAATTTCAGAAAAAATCTGCATATAAATTGCTAATTTTTACGTGTATGACATTCGTAAATTTTTAAACTGTTTTCTTTATATGAATGTATAGAACAACAGTTGTTGTAAGTAAACCACATCTAGGCGGTGGGCGTGTCCTTCGCCTGATTATCGTAAAAATTTTTATTTTTGGTAATTTAGATATTCTACGAAAATGTACGAAATTTAAGAACTCTACGATAACTTTCTCTATTTTTAGCCGCTCGTTATATGAAATGGGTACACTGTGCCACGGTGTGTTATCATGGTACAAATTTCACTACTTTTCCGCCAACAATTCTGGTCTCTTTTGGAGAATTGCTTCACGCAAGCGTCTCATAACGCCCAAATAATAATCTTTGTGTTCTGTCTGGCCTTCTGAATAATATTCATGATGTAACTACACCTTCTTTTTTGACTGAAAACACGTATTTTTTTTTTTTTTTGGTATCGACTCAATTGGTGAACGCCATTCACCTGCCCGTTATCTAGACTGCGTGTCGTACTCATAAACCCACGTCTCGTCTCCAGTAAAGATCCTTTTAAAGAATATGGGATCGGATTCAACTTTGCTGCTACACAACGGAAACCCAAGTCATTAACTAAAATGTCTTGGACCGATCCATAGGCAATGTTCAAGTCCTCCGCCATTCCTCTGATGTTTAATTTGCGGATATTGACCAACATTTCTTTTACTTTATCAATGTTTTCGTCGGTTTTCGATGTCGATGGTCTGCCACAGCGTTTATCATCATCGATTGACTCACGACCATTTTTGACCCCTAGTGCTATCGATAAACTACCTTTTTCTGTAGTGGATCATTAAATCCGTTTTTTACGCAAAATTTAATACAAGTTCGTTGTTGCAAATTTAAATCCATTTCTAAAATAGAGATAGATGTACTCTTGGCTACGTAGCCAAGATTTTGCAAATGTCAAGCAGGAATATCGACAACAGATATACTGGCTTAACAAAAACTCAAATCGGATCGATGGGACCGCAACACAGGGATTATTCCACGAACTTATTGATCAAGGTGGTATACGCAAGATTCAGATTCTCCAATAATTAAAGCCTAAATAGCATTAATCAAGTCGTACATTTGGTGGTTGATGTAACAATAACTTCTAAACTAATGGATTATTTTATATTTATATTCGAACCTGTGCCGCTTGTGTTGTGTGCATGCACTCTGACCACTACACAAGGGTAGCAGCCATACAGCTTACCCAGATTCTCCCTAAAAAGCACAATCTGATGTTGTAATAGATAACAACAACGCACTTCAGTCCCTAGTCAAGATAGCGTTTTGTGGAGTCTTGATCGTTTTGACATTTCCTTACGTATGAAAAGTGATTGCTTTGGTTGTCTGTTGAATAATGCAGATTTGAGAAATGAGAACTGATTAGTGTGTCTCTAATTTATATTTGAAGGAGTCTAAGCATCCGTTAAAGCAAATTTAATAGACGATATGATCAGTTAAGTCACTTGTCCAATTAATCCTACCATGTCGAAATAAAATCAGCAACAAAAATAAATAAGAAATTGACGATAGTAAATTGAAAGACTTTAAAGTTCTAAGTGACAAATGGTATTCGATTAAATGTGATTTTCAATTGAATCAAGCAAGAACTAAGCCAAGTGATAATAAACAGCACCCATGTATTTACAATTATTTCTCGTAGAACAGCGAAGAGAACATCCTTCTCATTAAGGGTTTTCGGTAAATCTAGAGACAGACTGATATAAAAGAGCTGTAATTTCAACAATTATAAGCTACGTAACGATCGAAGTTGTAACACAATTATGTTCTATCACAGCGAATGAGATTGCGTTGGTTGATTAAATTCATGACAATGAAGTTAAAGATACTTATTCTCTGGTGATGGAGTGACGTAGTGTAGTAGTTAGAGCGCAAGCATACAACACAAGCGGTCCAGGTTCAAATCTCCAGCAGACTAAATAAATGAATAAAAGACGACAAAAAATTTAATTTTGGTTTCGAGTGTTTAACAAAGGCTCTTCAACCGCCCTCCAGACAAATCCCCGCCTCCCCACTGACTTTTCTAGCTTACCTCAGGCTGTGATGGCAAGTAATCAGGCGAATAATCAGGAGAAAACGGATTTTAACCTCTACACGATCATATAGTGGCGAGCTACAGTTGACTAACCATCAACTTAGCTTTAAAACTAACTTGATAACTGACACTGAAACAAAACAGTGGATGCTTTGTGGAAAGCCAATATGCTCCCTAGAGAAGTGACGAAAAAAAAGAATTCTCTGTTGCTTAAAAGTTGTTTTAAATTTAAAAAAGTCAGTGAATACACCAATTATTGTTGGACTGGAAGCCAATGTATGAATAACCAGTATATGCAAGTCTACAATGTTCTTCTTCTTTTCTTCTTTTTCGCATTCAGATATAGCACTTACTCTGTCAAAACAGTTACTTATTTGACAAACCGCTTAAAAAAACACAAATATTTTCACTACATTAACGAAACTTTATTAAACAAATCATTCAACATTCATCTCTCTAATCTATTTCTTTAACAAAAGAGGAGCAGCTACAGGGGTAGCATGTACAACGGGGCTGGCAGCATAAGCAGCTGGTACAACTGGAGCGGCAACAGCTGGAGCAGCGGCAACAGCTGGAGCAGCGGCAACAGCTGGAGCAGCGGCAACAGCTGGAGCAGCGGCAACAACAGGAGCAGCGGCAACAACAGGAGCAGCTGCATAAGCAGCAGGGAAGGCAGCAGAGTGGGCTACTGAGTGAGCATTGTATGATGAGGCATAGGGAGCAACATAAGCAGCACTACCTACAACAGCAGCGGCAGGAGCAGCAGCATAAGCTAATGGAGCAGAGTAAGCCAAAGGAGCAACGACACCGGGCTTAGCAGCGGCAACAGCGAAAACAGCGAAGAAGCAGATAGCGATCTATAACAGATATAGGATTTTAAATATAAAAAAAACACTTTTTTTTAATTTTAACTTACGAATTTGAACATTTTGATTAGTTAGGTTTGGTTTGGTTTGTAATGGTTTGATTTCAATTTTAAAATTGTTATAAAGTTCGTTGTCGGAATTGACTTTTATAGCTATAAGTAGACCGTTGTTTGCAATTAATAATTATTTTGGTCATGTTTTGTCTTTGACAATTGCAGTATATGGTCAATAAAAATGTTTTTTAAAGAGAAAGGAATGATAAAATCAAATTAAGTTTTTAATAAAGCACTTGTAGGCGTACATTATGTTTATGCATATTTTATACAATGTGTTAGAATTTGTTAAAAAAAATATATAAAAAAATATAGGCATGATTCGTAAGGAAGTAAATAAGCATTAAAATATTTATAGAAATTCTGTTAAATTTAAAATATTTATAGAAATTCGGTTAAATTTAATGAATGTATCGAAATCAATTTAGTAACGATTCTTAGGTGAACTAGATGAAAAACATGACAGTACCGATCAGTGATGGAATCATTACATTATTTGAGATAATGTCAACCCATAATTTCAACCCATAATTTACGTTTGTAATCAAGTTCTGCAAATATTTAAAAAGTCATGACCAGACGTGGGCTTTGTATTTTCCACAAATATTTCTCTAACATCTCTATTTGCAGTAAGGGTGCGCCAATTCCTTATTCCATTGCTCTCATATAATCGTTGATTAGGTGCTTATGTGCGCGACCTCTATATCTCGAAATTTTTTGGTGTTTAATCAAGAACAAGCTTTTTGTTCGGTTCTGATCAATCCGTACAATTAACGAAAGACTCGCTAGAATTAAGCCGTAGCATCTCTTCATTAAGCCTCAGAATGTAAACACTTCTTTCGTTTCCTTTCGAAAAATCAAAATTCGTCGTCATAAATCAAATTTCCTACACATAAGTAACTATGGGTCCTATAATATAGTACAAATTCTTAGCTTGCACGTTCTTGTCAAAAGTTTTGAGTTGAATGTTCCATTCTGTGTAAAGTAGGATTTGTTTGCTGATACAATTCCGTTCTGCATACAGCCTCTATCGTTCTTGTCGTTGCGTATCACTACGCCCAAGTAAAGGGTGTCCAAGATTAAGGTATCAGTTTAATTTTATAAAAGATTTTTTTCCTGGTATTAAAAATATTTTTATTTCAGTTTATTGCAAAATAGGTTCCGGTTAAAAATAAAAAATTATGTCTGTCGACTGAGCCCCCTAATGTCTCGGCAGGCTTCCAATCTTTTACCAAAATTATCATTTACATATTTCAATAAACTGTTGTCAATTTCTCCTCGATAATGTTAGTGGCCAATTTACTGCTACACTACGAGAAATGATGCGATTTTCGAACTTTTCTTTCAAAAGATCTATTGTTTCTCTGTTTCTATTATCATGAACGGATGCAGTTTCCTCAAATTTCCCAACAATCAGCTTGGCACGATTTGTGGGAGCATTTGCTCTACCGAATTTTGTTCTAAATTTCTTAATTACATTTGACAATCTGGACAATCTGCCTCCTTGTCTTATTCTTGAGTTAATACCGAATTTCTCACTGTGATTTTGCTGTAATTCATCGTTGAGTGTTGCCATTGTTAAATGAATCAATTTGCTGTTTACGCCAAACAACTAAAAACTTAAAGGATATTGGATCGATCTATACTATAATTTTTTAACTACATAGCAGACAGCAGGCAGCAGATAGCAAAATGACAAAATTAGAATACACACGCTTATATGAAAACAATTATTTTAAAGGCAGCACAGCAAAAGCCTAGACGACAACCTTTGCTGCTGCAGCAAAACACAAATTAGTGATACCAATACACTGTAAATTATTTTACATTTTGAAGCCAACAAATAAAATACGTACATCGCTATTAAAGATTTTTTGCTTTAATGCAATTACTTGTTCTATTACTGATCTACTGCGTCTCAATTCACACTGGTATTCTATAAGTTAATAATATTAGACCGGCGAATGTCTCAGTTTCTGCAAGGTTTATGGCAAAAAACATCTTTCTAAACGAACTAGTCAACGAATTACTGATAAACTTCGAACATGTTATTCACTACATAGCGTTCAGCCATTAATCTCACCAACTTGCCCGTTGTCTTGCCATTTTACACCATCTTGATCAAAAAGTTCCCGACATTTATTCAGAAAATTAAAAATACAGGTTTTTCGTCTAAATCTATATTGTCCCCTTCAACGAAATCCCCATCGACTGTAGCGCACTTATGCCAGCACTTGATCCAATCCTCAGAGCATTTTTTATATTCGGTTTTCGCTATGTCCATCAGTGCTTCCTGATTTTTTTTTTCATTATTTCTTCTTGGCTGCTGAAACGTGTTCCCCGTAATGGTTTTTAACTTGATTGAACAGAAAGAAGTCACAGGGAACCAAATCAGGTGATTCGGTGGCTGTTGGCTGATATTTGTTGCATTTTTCGCCAAAAAGTGTCGAATAGTGATGACACTGTGCGACGGTGCGTTATCATGGTACAAAATTTACGACTTTTCTGCCCACAATTCTGGTCTCTTTTGGAGAATTGCTTCACGCAAACGTCTCATAACGCCCAAATAATAATCTTTCTGTTCTGTCTGGCCTTCTGAATAATATTCATGATGTAACTACACCTTCTTTTTCGACTGAAAACAACGTGGTTTTTTTTCTTTGGTATCGACTCATTTGGTGAACGCCATTCACTTGCCCGTTATCTAGACTGCGTGTTGTACTCATAAACCCAAGTCTCGTCTCCAGTAAAGATCCTTTTAAAGCATATGGGATCGGATTCAACTTTGCTGCTACACAGCGGAAAACCAAGTCATTAACTAAAATGTTTTGGACCGATCCATAGGCAATGTTCAAGTCCTCTGCCATCCCTCTGATGGTTAATTTGCGGTTATTGACCAACATTTCTTTTACTTTATCAATCGATGGTCTGCCACAGCGTTTGATAAACGACCATTTTCTGCAATGAATCGTTGCAGAAATATTTTTCCAACATTTCCTTCGTTTGCGTACCATTAAATCCGATGTAATAACTTAACAAAAACAAAAACTCAAATCAGATCGATGGGACCGCAGCACAGTGATTATTCCAGGAACTTATTGATCATTGTGGTATATGCAAGATTCAGCTTCTTCAATAATTAAAGACTAAATAGCATCAATTTAGTCGTACATTTGGAGGTTGATGTAACAATAACTTCCGAAATAATGAATTATTTTACCTTTTTATTCGAACCTATGCCGCTTGTCTTGTGTGCATGCTCTCTGACCCCCTCACAAGGGTAGCAGCCATAAAACTTGCCCAGATTCTTCCTAAAAAGCATAATCTGATGCTGTGATAGATAACAATATTGCACTTCAGTCCCTAGTCAAGATAGCGTTCTGTGGAGTCTAAATCGTTTTGGCTTTTCCTTACATATAGAAAGTGATTGCTTTGGTGGTCTGTTGAATAATGCAGATTTGAGAAATGAGAACTGATTAGTGTGTCTCTAATTTATATTTGAAGGAGTCTAAGTATCCGTTAAAGCAAATTTAATACACGATATGATCAGTTAAGTCACTTGTCCAATTAATCCTACCATGTCGAAACAAAATCAGCAACAAAAATAAATCTCCAGCAGAATAAATAAATGAACAAAAGACAACAAAAAATTTAATTTCGGTTTCGAGTGTTTAACAAAGGCTCTTCAACCGCCCTCCAGACAAATCCCCGCCTCCCCACTGACCTTTCTAGCTTACCTCTGGCGGTGATGGCAAGGGCGAATTATCAGGAGAAAACGCCACCTACTGAGAGAAAATTACAATGCTAAGTAAGGATCTCCACCACCACTTAGCAAGGATTTTAACCTCTACACGATCATATAGTGGCGAGCTACAGTTGACTAACCATCAACTTAGCTTTAAAACTAACTTGATAACTGACACTGAAACAAAACAGTGGATGCTTTGTGGAAAGCCAATATGCTTCCTAGAGAAGTGACGAAAAAAAAAATAATTTTCTGTTGCTTAAGAGTTATTTTAAATTTTAAAAAGTCAATGAATACACTAATTACTGTTGGACTGGAAGCCAATGATTGAATACAAAAACATTACACCTATGCTAACCAGTATATGCAAGTCTAAAATTACAGAGGCTGAGTTCTTAAAACGAAAACGACGAAAATATGTTTTTTCTTCTTTTTTTCTTTTTCGCATTCAGATATAGCACTCGCTCTGTCAAAGCAGTTACTTATTTTACAAACCGCATAAAAAACACACAAATATTTTCACTACATTAACGAAACTTTATTAAACAAATCATTCAACATTCATCTCTCTAATCTATTTCTTCAACAAAAGAGGAGCAGCTACAGGGGTAGCATGTACAACGGGGCTGGCAGCATAAGCAGCTGGTACAACTGGAGCGGCAACAGCTGGAGCAGCGGCAACAGCTGGAGCAGCGGCAACAACAGGAGCAGCGGCAACAACAGGAGCAGCGGCATAAGCAGCAGGGAAGGCAGCAGAGTGGGCTACTGAGTGAGCGTTGTATGAAGAGGCATAGGGAGCAACATAAGCAGCACTACCTACAACAGCAGCGGCAGGAGCAGCAGCATAAGCTAATGGAGCAGAGTAAGCCAAAGGAGCAACGACACCGGGCTTAGCAGCGGCAACAGCGAAAACAGCGAAGAAGCAGATAGCGATCTGTAACAGATATAGGATTTTAGATATAAAAAAAAACATTTTTTTTTTTTAATTTTAACTTACGAATTTGAACATTTTGATTAGTTAGGTTTGGTTTGGTTTGTAATGGTTTGATTTCAATTTTAAAATTGTTATAAAGTTCGTTGTCGGAATTGACTTTTATAGCTATAAGTAGACCGTTGTTTGCAATTAATAATTATTTTGGTCATGTTTTGTCTTTGACAATTGCAGTATATGGTCAATAAAAATGTTTTTTAAAGAGAAAGGAATGATAAAATCAAATGAAGTCTTTAATAAAGCACTTGTAGGCGTACATTAAAAATAATATAATATATTTTTCTATTATGTTTATGCATATTTTATACAATGTGTTAGAATTTGTGTTTGTTTGATTCGTAAGGAAATAAATAAGGAAAAAAATATTTATAGAAATTCTGTTAAATTTAAATTCTGTTAAATTTAAATTCTGTTAAATTTAAAATATTTATAGAAATTCTGTTAAATTTAATGAATCTATTGAAATCAATTTAGTAACGATTCTTCGGTGAACTAGATGAAAAACATGACAGTACCTATCAGTGATACCAGGAATCATTACATTATTTAAGATAATGTCGATTTCAAACCATAATTTACGTTTGTAATCAAGTTCTGCAAATATTTAAAAAATCATGATGATATTCAAAACCAATTTGTCTAGGGTTCTGGATTAAATTTCAACACTATAACCAGACGTGGGCTTATGTTTTCTCCACAAATATTTCTCTAACATCTCTATTTGCAGTAAGGATGTGCCCTTTCTTGGCCTCATTGACAATGTAATAATATCTTCCGAACTCTTGCTAAAAATTAATGGCCTAAACATCAAACGTATCAACATCAATAACGTATAGTTTTAACAGTGTTGCTGTATGCATTACCATCTTTTAAAACCATCGAATTATTAAAACATTGTTTTAGTGATAATGTTCTATCAAGTAATGGAGCTATGTCTTGTCCTTCAAGATCATACAATTAGACGCCACTGATTATTGTTTTGCTAAAACGTTATGTCCATATGTTATGCTTACAAATCAACAATATTTGAGCAATTAGAGGTCGATCAACATAGCTCATACCATTAGAACAGCGCTACAACGGAAAGTGGTCGAACATTAGATTGACAGGATGCCGTACATTTTATCGTCGTGGAAATTTTTCCGATATAGTCTTAAAAAAAAAGCCATGGAATTTTTCTTTAAACAATATTAAAATTTCAATGATTCTATTATTTCTTGTGTCCTGAAGATGTAGCCACATATGCATAAGTCAAAGCCTTGTTGTGTAGTGGGAGATGAAAAATAATTTTAATGAATAAAGTGAATAAAACTTACATACAGTGGTGGTCAAAACATTTGCAACTAAAGCAGTATTATCGCTCTTCAATTACGCATTTCTTTCTGATTTGTCTTTAATCCATGATTTTTGGTATTTTTATAACTGTTTTAATTGCTTTTTTGTAATAGAAGGAATAAATCATCTTCTGATTAAAGACAACAACAAAAAAGTAATCTTTGAGCAAGAGGGTCTAGCTATTGCTGTTCAAAACATTTTCATATCTCACCTCTTTAACTATATGAACTTTTTTTATTTACAAATCTTTAGCAAATGTTTAAATTACATTTCCTTTTCATAATGCGAGTTTCCGGCATTTGCAATTTATTAAAAAATTCCCGATTAGTTATTTAGCCTTTCAAGAAATAACGTTTTTGCTAAAAGTGTTACTCGTGCAATGGCCGACAGCAAATACAATTCTGAATTAAAAATCGGTATTTTACATGATTATCGTAGAGGATTTTCACACAAAGATATGTCACTAAAGTATTCCATTCCACAATCAACAATTTGCGAAAAGTCAATAATGGCAATATCAGTACGTGCATAAGGTAGTAGGAACTCGTGTAACAACAGTACACGAGACAGAAAAATTAAAACTGTTTTGTGAAATATAGTGAAGTAAAAAACTGCAACTGAAGAAGAAAAACTGCAACTTCCATTAATGTTGGTATTGAAACCATTAATAGAAGAGCCAGGAAATATGGTTTCAGAAGCTATAAGGATGCAAAAAAACCTCTTATATCCGAAAGGAACAGAGAAATTCGTCGTAACTTTGTACGAACACATGCGAATTGGACTCCAGAACAATGGAATACAATAATGTGGTCTGACGAGTCTTCGAGGATAAAAAGTAAGAATTTGTGTCCGAAGACCCGTTGCAAATGTTTTGACCACCACTGTATATATATGTTTATAGCATATGTACACATGTTAATTTAAATTTTCTTGCAATAAATAAATTCTTGTCTAATAAGCCTCTGGTTTATTGTTTTCTAATAGTCTCTATTTCCGGTAATTATATGCAAATAAATGTAAAAATATAATTTTTTTAAGTATTTTTTCATTTTGATGTTCATTAAAACCATTCCTTTCTCTTTAAACTAAATAAAATAAACTATTAACTGTGTTTTCAAAGTCATAACATGACTGAAATAATAAAAAATTTTACAGAATAATATCTAAAGTCACTGACACAGTCAACAATTTCAATTTGTAAATCAAACACCAGATAAACCAAAAACAAAATAAAAATGTTTAAATTCGTTACCTTTAAAAATATTTATGAATCCAAGAGAGTTTGTTCAAAATATTTAAATGTTTTAATATTCCTGCCTATACATCGCTGTCTTGGCTATTGATGCCGCTAAGCCCCGCGTTGTTGCTCCTTGGACCTACATTGCTTTTATAGCCACTCATTTGCTGCTCCTACGGGTGTTGTTGTGGGTTGTGCTGCTTATGTGGCTTTTTATGCTGTAGTTCCTGTTGTTGCTGCTGATACAGTTGTACAAGTCGCATATGTTGCGCTTAGAGTACCTGGTGCGATTCCCTAGCAGAGGACATGACGAAAAAATTAAATGCAGTTTTCGAGTATTTATTTAAGAGACTTCAAACACCGTCCAGATAAACTTAATTAAAACTAAGTATCTCTGACAATAAAGCTTAGGTTAGATTAGTTTAGAGGACGAGCAGCCATCTGGTCGTAAAACGACGATGGTTGCAAACATTCAAAGCCCATATGGTCTATTGTTATCGTCCTTTGTAGAAAAAAATAAGAAGGCAATGGAGAAAGAAAAGTAATCGATTTCGAAGAGAAAGAAGAAAGGCAAAAAGAACTAAACACAAAAACTGAAAGGCCTCAAACTCATTGGAATCCAATCAATCGTAATGCCACAACCAAGCAAGATCCTTGGAAAACCAAAGGATAGCAGTAGTATTGTGGCACGAGAGGGAGGTTAGAGTTTAAATCGTATATTCACCCAAGAGTCGATCAAAAGCCTATGGCTGTGACTCAGTAGGTGTTCGATCCTCTCTAACTTTTCCTCGTCTTTGTCCAGCCAATTGTAATCAATATCAGTATTTTCGGTACACGGATGGGTCAAAGACAGAAAGTGGTACAGACGTGGGAGTGTTTGGCCCTAGGAGAGAATATTTGGAACCTATGGAAAAATTCGCCAGCATAATCTAGGCGAAAGCTTATGCAATTGATAGATGTGCTCCATTTGACGTCTAGAGGAAATACAGAGGACAGAACATAGCCAAACTATCTGACAGTCAGGCCGTCTTTCGAATACTTGGCTCCTATAAGGTTGACTCAAAGCTAGTTTGAGATTGTCTGGGTAAACTGAACCAGCTGGGCAGGAATAATAAGGTCAGCTTATGCTGAGTCCCCGGGTCATGTAGGAATTCCTGGGAATGAAATGGCCGATCAACTAGCCAGAAAGAAAGCGTTGACTCCATTGGTGGCGCCAGAACCTTTTTGTGGACTGTGGAGCCTACTCAACGAAAATTAGGACAATGTGGGGCGGCCACTCTTCTCTGGCCATACGGTTCAGTATCTTTAACAGGAGAAGACTTGAATCCAGCAAACGTATGTCCAGAGACAACCTGAATATACTGTCAGGGTCATTGACCGGTCATTGCAGGCTAAATGGATATCTGAGTAAAATGGGAGGATTCTGTGATGAGGAGATCGAATCACCAGAGCACATATTGGGTACATGTGAGGCATTTATACACTCTAGGATGAAGTATCTAGGTCCCTGTCAGATACTAGGCAGGGAGTTATGGCGTTTGGTACTAACCGACAACCTAAATTTCGTTAGATCGACGAGGTTGGGGAAGATATTGTAGGGAGGCCTTATGTGGATGGGGGGCTGTACAATAGATCGATGATAAAATAATAACAATATCAGTATTTCCCCATCTACAAGACATCCAACGGATATCGCAGTGATCCGTAATAACACCTGTAGTCAGCCTCAGTTTCGCCTTACTCAATGAGAGAAGAGAAGACGTCCTATAACCGACTATATGGACCTTAAGATTCTACAACCGGGTTCGCTATACCAAATTTGACCAGTTTTCCCAACGAATAACCTCTCGAGCTCACTTATGATGAGGACTACTGATTCCAAGCCATAACGAGCCAATTTATTAGACATTTCATTTCCAGCGATACAACAATGACCCGGTATCCAGCAAAGTCTAACGATCTGTCGCAGCCTGTTCAAGGCTAATTTGCAGTCCAGAACGATGAGTACGATCTAAGGGTTTTGACCACAGCTTTCTTAATTGCAAAAACTTCCGTTTGGAAGACACTGCACTTGTCGCTCAGTTTATAAGAACACCTAAGTTCAAGTTGTCCGCAGTAGATACCAGCTGCAGCGCCTTCCTCCGTCTTGGATCCGTTCGTAAAAAAGGCCAAACCACTAAGAGGAGGGACGCACTCCTGCAATTCATCTCTGCTCGGTATCACTACCTGACATTAAAGCTTACATCTGACGACGATGACAAACTCCATACGAATGATCAGGAGAAAAACTCCACTACCACCACCACTTAGCAAGAATCTCCACCACTACACAGTCATATGGAGGCAGGCTACAGTAGACTAATCACTTACTTAGCTTGAAATCAACTGATTAATGAAACAGACACAAGGCAATGGTTGCTTTGTTGAAAACCATATGCTACCAATAGGAGTAACGCAAAAAAGCGAATATTGCATTCTTGACCCGTATAATGCTTTCTATAGAAGCTGCAGTGATGAAGACAAGGACGAGTTACGCAACATCTCAGCATTTAACGACTTAAGGCTGTTTTTGCTTGATTGGAGAAGATTCTAAAACAAGAACACTCTTGCAGCGATTGGGTGGCTGACAGAAGCTGGCCAGGAGTTGAGAGAACTTTGGCACAATAGCGGACAGCGGTAGTAGCATGAGACTTACTCTTTGGACTCAAGCTCAGGCTATGATTTTGACAGCTGCCAATTGAACCTAACATTGGGTGTATACTCTTGTTAATAAGCCCAACTGCAATTATGGTAGCGAATACAAGTATAAGATCAATCGTAAATGCATTAATAAACTGTGACCGTTTAAGGTGTTTAAAATATTATAAAACTGAATGTGGCATTTCCATTGTCCGCATTTGTAAACCTTTTTATAAAAGTTCATTCATTTCACAGTTTTTAAAGATAGTTTGATAAAACTTAGTAAATTGCAAGAAATCTGTCAGTAATACTAAGTGTTTTTCATACATTTAAATAAATTTTTTAATTAAAAATGCTAAGCACGTTTTTAGCTTGGGCTTATTACAGGTTAAATACTGCTGCTGTTATTCCAACAATGGCCTAAATACCTTTAGTTGAATTCATTAACCATGACCTTGTAATTTTATGCAGCGTTTAAATAGTTGAGTTTAAGTGGCAATTTTTAAAGCAAAAAAGTGAGAAAAAAATAAGTCGATTTTATTTTGGAAATTCTAGACAAATTAAATTAATGATTAGCGCATAGAGCAACCACGTACATGCCTTAAGAGACAAAGGGTCAGTTATACTTATTAGGCTATTTAGTATCATCGCTAGAAGTATAAATGCGTCATTAAACGAAGGGAATACGATAAACACACATATGAACGTGATGGTTTATTTGTTTAATGAATCACTTTGTATGTTTTAATTTGAAAAGTCATCTATGATTTCTGTTAAAGCAAATATGCATATAAAAAACAGTAAAAGTTTTAGGATTAAGTTTTTTAATTAAAATTTCTTACTTGTTTCAATAAATTCTATTTTTTTTCATTTTGTTACAATTAATGCAAAATAATGTTAAAGCAGGTATGGGAAACCTTGTAAAATAAAATAGTTTTCCAATTAAGTTCAAAAACAGCAAAAAAAAAAAGATTATTTTGGCATTCAGAGTTTTGAGTTTAATGTGAAATTCTTTTTTTATTTTAAATTTTTTCTTTAATTTTCTAATGTTTTATTTTGTAAAATTTACAACAAAACTTTTAACGAAGATGAACAAATAGCCAAAGGCGTTTACTTACACACATATACACATATGTATGTATGTAAAGCGTGTTTTTTATAGAGGTATAGAAATTTAAGTTGGCATTACTTTTCAAGATGGCGACCGATTTAACAGCTGTCAAGTTTTCATAAGCGAATTTTGTTTAGCGATGAAGCGCACTTCTGGTTGAATGGCTACGTCAACAAACAAAACTGTCGCATTTGGAGTGAAGGTAATCCTCAAGTGTATGTGGAAACACCGTTACATCCAGAAAAACTGACTGTTTGGTGCGCTTTATGGGCTGGTGGAATCATTGGTCCGTACTTTTTCAAAAACGATGGTGGCCAGAACGTTACAGTCAATGGTGATCGGTATAGAGCCATGATTACCAACTTTTTCATTCATGAATTGAATAACCATGATGTCCAGGAGATGTGGTTTCAGCAAGAGGGCGCAACATGTGACACACCTCGTGCCACAACAGATTTATTGAAAGACACGTTTGGTGAACGCCTAATTTCACGTTTTGGACCTGTGAATTGGCCTCCAAGATCTTGTGACTTAACACCGCTAGACTACTTTCTGTGGGGCTATGATCGTTGGGAAACAACATTCGCCGTGTTATTGCCGATATACGGCATCCGCGCCAGCCGTGGCGGTCATATGCCAGAAATCATATTTAAAATGTAAAGCCATAAGATTATCTTTCGGATAAATAAAATTCATGTCAATCGAATAATCAATCCATCGTTGTTTTATTGCAACTTAATGTTCTATACCTCTATAAAAAACACCCTTTATGTACACTTCAGTTTTGTAAAAAGCTTAAAATTATTTAAAAAATAAACAAACATCAAATGTTTTAAGTTCTTGTTAATTTATGAACAAAATTTATTTATATTCCCCTTTTAAAATCGAAATTCTCTTTTAAAATAAAAAATATGAACACAAGTTTCATTAATATTTGCTTCTGTATGTAAATTTGTACTAAAATCAATGTCCTGGTATAATTATGTATATTTATGTATATGTACACACTTTTACATGCAAATAAGGACAATTGTTGACGATCAATTCACATGTATTCTTATGCTCTTGTTATTAGTCGTCACCAAGTTTTACACAGTGAGAACACAAAGGACAGCTAACAAAGACGAAACAGCTGTTTACAACATTACTACTTTCACTACATCGAAATGTCATCAAGAGTAAAATGAAAACGAAATACAAAGTATCAAAGAAGAGATAGCTATATTGTGTGTTAAAGGGGGTGATACATTGGCAAACATCGCATATAGCCAATCGCATACATGGATAACTTACTTTTCCCTGAATGCGATTGGCTATTTGCGATGTTTGCAAACAAATGTTTGTCAATATATCACCCCCTTAATATTTACTATTTCATATTCATACTGTGCTGTAAAATTTACTAAAATTTGTTGTATGGTTGTTGTTATTTTTGTTAGTATGTCCTCACTATATTACATTGTGGTCGTCACTGAGACAGCGACATGTGAACATGCGTAGATGGTGTATCCTGATTTTTTTTAATTTTTTGTTTAAAACTGTATTATTTATTTAAATTTCACATAATACTTAAATTTTTGCACAAAATATTAAGATTTTTATATTTTTAATAATAAAAAAAATTATTCTGAAACTAATAATGCGAATTAACCATTCAACTCAATTCTCAAAGAACAATTATCATGTTCTCACTAACACAACTACATTTTTATTTTTAAACAACACTGTTCTACATACATCTTTTTTCGCTGTTGAAATTACTCATATGAATTACACTGTTCACACGACAGCTTTTTAATTGGTTTTAAAAATAATTAATTTTTTTCAGCCAGAAAAAGAAAACAAACTGATTTAGTGCAGCAAGAGGTCATTTTTTTGTTAATTTATTTTCTTTTGTTTATGTTATTTTTTATTTATTATGCTTGTCAGCTGATGATGACAAAAAAATCGATAAAAATTAGAGATCATAATTCACATGGTAATTGAAATGAAACTATTTACAATTTCGTTGATTAGCTTTCAAAGAAACTTTGTATGGAGATTTATATAATTCGGCTCATAATTGAAGGCCAAATATTAGCTGTGGACATAGCATAAGAGTCTAGATACTTTCGCCGTGATCTATTCCAGCTTGGGTTAAGCTGAAAGAGCAGGTATAGGTTATCCGCTTTGAAGAATTGGTGGTATAACTTTGTCAATTTCCATCTGATTTGTAAAAATAAAGTATCGTTTTATTCATAACTAAACATACTACCAATCCAAACCAATTATCAAATCCAAAAATAGTACGGTTCCTATATGAAATAGGAACAAAACACCAAACTTGGAACATTTTGAATGAATTGAACAAAAATGTGTTTAACTGATAAATATACATTGACTCCTTATGTTTACTTAGGTACAGTATAGACCATTTAATAGATCAAAATTTTTCAACGCTTCTAAAATCGATTAACATACAGCTAAGTTGCTTGTTATGAAAAACCGATTTTTTAGCCGTAACTCAACATCCTGAAACTGTTTCGAAAATTCCAAATTATTATTCTTGTTGTAGTCGACAGCACCTTTAAAAAAAATGGTATCACTTTATAGGTATTTCTATTACACTCTTTCTTGTGGCAGTCTTTTTTTGTACACTTTATTTTGTCGCGTTATAAAAATAGAGCAAATTTAATTTTTATTGTATAACTTATTGTAAGAATATTTTTGGTGTTTCTTATGGATTTTGTAAAGCCTTAAATACACTTACACTCTTAATCAATTACCTAATTAGCCATTTTAGATATTTTTCATGTATTTTTTGCTATATTAATTAGGCAATTCTAAAATTAACAATTAAACAATTAAATTATTGCGCTTTAAAAATTATACGAAAAGAACTTGAAATACTTAAAAGTACAGTGAATATTCGATATGCATAACGGATTTTAGCTATAACGAAGAAATTCTCGGCTATAAGATATCTAAGTCAGAATAAGTCAGATGTAAAAATTCTGTTTTTAAAATAACGACAACTGAATACGTTTGTAATTGAATAAGCAAACCCTCTATATAGCGAGATTAGAATAAAGAAATACAGCGAAGTCTAAAGGTATTTGCGTCAGAAATTTAGTCAGTTTTGTTTTGATTCATACCAAAGTGACTGCACTAAAGCGTAAATCAATTTTTATATGTGAAAAAAATTCTATTGATGCTGCTGATTGTGTTAACAAATATAAGCAAAAAATTGCTAAACAATTTAATTTTATTTATAATTTAAATCGTAGTACACAACTAAAGTTGTAAAATGCAAGAGAATGTGCCTTACTGAACATAGGGGCATTGAAAAATGTTTAACAAAATTGTTAACATATAGCTTTCCATTCGGAATACCGATGGTAAAAATCAAAGCTAAATAGTTTACAGCACATTAGGACACAATGATTTTGAAGCACTAGCTTTAAACTGTATCTAGTGCTAGTGTTCATAAATCAACAATTCTTAACTGTTTTGCGACTTATCGAACTACCAAATATTCGATTAGAAAAAATGTTTGCCTCCAATATCTGATCTTAAAAAACCATTTTATTTAACAAAACAGTTTTATGATTTTGCGAATTTCGATAACATTACTTCTACTGGGTCCCTTACCGCTGGTGACATTATGACTAGTGTGATGAAACCACAAAAAAAAGGAACTGAAAACACTGAAATTTTTCTAACTGCAACATATGTACATTCGATAGTTTAGCGTCTATCGAAAAAGTTATTGGTGAAAAAAATTACACAATAATTTTTTAAAATATAACAAAATGAAAAAACATCTATTTTATTTGTTATTGAAAACAGTTTGGATAAAAAAAAACTTTAGTTATAAAGAACTTTTTTCGTATATCTTCAAATTTCGTTATACAAAGATTTCACTGATACCTTATATATACAATGGGCCAATAGCTTTAACGAAGTATTTTTCTTTCCCCTTTGAGATTCGTTATATCAAAGTTATACTATATTTAAGGACAGGGTGGCATCCAAGAGGCACGAACACAATCTTGTCCACCTTGACCACCGAGGCCACCAGGACCACTGCCATGTCCATAACCACCATCTCCACCATCACCTCCTCCACCAGCAGGTTCACAATTACAACCACGACCTCGATTGCCACCGCCGCCACCACCGCCTCCACCAGGCAAAGGAGACGCTATCAAAGATAAAATAATATAATTCTTCTTATAGTTAAATTGAAGTTGAAGACAAACCTATAGCAAGTGCCAATACGACACCTACAATGACTGTGAGTAACACAAAATACTTCATCCTTTTACTGTTAAATGAATTTCAAAACTAAATTGAAATCATATTACTGAAGGCTTATATACTTTTTTCAAATTTAAAATACTACTTTTAAGTCCTTGCTTGACCTTGAAAGCAATCAGATGTAGTTTTTTGTTCTATATATTTAATACATTATTTTCCTGTATATCCAGTATACATATGTATGTATATTCATATTGCATTCCTTAAAATAGCATCAAAACAAGTTCAGTAACGAAAAGAATAAAAAAAGACTTATTATTTTCCAGAAAGATTTAAGCGTAAGAATGCGCCTAAGAACTGCATGTTTTAAGTTAAACAACAACTTTACAACGATGATAGCTACGTCGTTACAGAAGTGAATAATAAAACTGTAAAACACGTCAATAATGTTGAACCAATACGCAATAACAAAAAAAAAAAAAAAAAAACGAATTGAATCATCAACAAAAAAGAAAAAAAAAAATCAAAAAAAAAGAATAAATTCTCATGATACTCCAACTGCATCATCCAACAGCAACAAGCATTTAGTGCTTGATACTCAAGGCGATGAAAAAAATAGTGATCAAATCAAAACCTCATGATAACCAAATTAGGTGATATCATCATAACCATGTGTGATTTCGATGCCGAGAGCGATTAATAGAATTGTGCCAGACATATCAACTGGTCATAGGCGACTCCATCTTCCCAACATAAGGACATACGCAATGCACGCAATCAGATAGACCATATATGCGAGAGCAGAAGATGGATAAGTTTTTTATGGGATGTCGGTAATAGAAGAGGAGCTGACATCGGCAGTGACATCAAAACGAAATGTAAAAGAATAACCATCAGGAACACAAAACGATGGCGGTTCTAACTGCAACAACGATAGAATAATGCAACCAGACACGCATTAACCATGGCAATTTGTGAACGGCTACCAATAAACAAACATCACTCATGGGAAGATAACACAGCAAAGTATAATCAAATCGCAGAGGAAACGCTGGTAGTGCAACCATATAGAAAGTTTTGGATATCAGGTGACACTTGGAACCTGGTTTCAAAGAAGGGAACTGAAACTGCAGCTGAACAACAACAATACCTTAAGGCAGCAAACCATCAGCTGGCGGAACTAGTAAAGAAGGGAACTGAAACTGTAGCTGAACAACAACAATACTTTAAGGCAGCAATACCATCAGCTGGCGGAACTAGTAAATATAGATGCAAGAAGAAACAGAAGAAGCAGCAGCCGAAAATAACATGAGAAACTACACCAAACGATTGATTATTTCACTAATCGGAAGTGCTGAAGGCACCAACGGACAATGATGCAAAGACACAGAGATGGAGAGAACATTCCAATGAAATTAGTAACCTTAAAAATGCGACTGAGAACAGCGAAACGGTTTAGAACAGTAGTGAAGAAAACAACTTAAGAATACCGTGCTACACTTCTGATCTGTATAACAGGCGATTGGTAAATTGAAAAATAATAGGGCGGCAGGTGAGTGAATTATCGGCAGAAATTCTGAGGGTGAATTTCTACGGCCTCGCATCATCTAATGTTGAGAAAGGACATCATAGTACCGGTATGAAATGAGCGTTTTTTGTGAAGATAAAACACTAATCTTTAATAGGACAGGAAACGAGATTTTATTCAAAGTATTGACCATTGCTGGCTATATATTTTTGCCATCTTTTAGCCAATTTGTATATTTCACGCCAATAATACTGTTCGTCTTTTAAAGCAAACCAATTAGTCAACCAATTTTTAACTTCCTCATAGGAATCGAAGTACTGCTCAGCTAATGCGTGTCCCATCGATTAAAACAAATAGTAGTTGGAAGGAGCCAAGTCTGGTGAATACGGCTTTGATTGTATCCTGAACCGGTTTTGCTTTTGTGGGCAGGTGCACTGTCATTTTGCAATTTTACCTTATTGTGTCTTGTGGCCCATTATAGTCGTTTTTCGATCAATGCATGGTTTAAATTTATCCTTTGTTGTCGGTAGCAATCTGTATTAACGGTTTCACCAGGTTTTAAAAGCTCGCGGTACACCACACCTTTCTGGTCACACCAGACTCACGACATTGGCTTCTTGCCGAATTGATCTGATTTTGCAGCCGAAGTTGCAATTGTCACGAATTCGGCCATGATTTTTTCCGTTGAGAGCATGATTACCATATACCTCGACAAGCATTCGATGCGACTTTGCGGCACTTTTATTCCAATTGAAACAACAAAATTAATACTTTCCGCAAATCATAATTTTCTGGTACGAAATTCACCATTTTTAACACAATGAAAAAATATGATGTTGGTTGTTATTCACTGAATTGATTTGACAGATGTCATTGACAACACAGAAAAAAATTAAGGCTCGTTCAGAATGAATTTTCCCTAAGAAGACATTTGTATATTGACGCTCACTTTATACCGGTACACCTGGCAAAGTTAACAAAAATTGGCGACTTGAAAAACTTTAACAACTGGAGAGGAATTACTTTGCTTAAAACCATAAATAAAATAAAGAACATATTGCAAGACGAAAAGCAGGCTTCAGACCGAATAGAAGCTGCATAGACCAGGTCAACACTCTATGCATAATCCTAGAACAATCTATAAAATGGCGTATCCCCAGTATCTATTGTTCGTCAATTTCAAGAAAGCATTTGATACCATCAGACGAACTGCAATATGGAAAGCACTGAGAGCAAAAGGATTACCCCAAAAACTAATTCGAATAGTTAATAGGATGCAGAACTTTCAGTTCTTCACAACGGGAACATTCACTTAAGAAAGGATATCCAACAGATTATGCAAACTACAGGGCAATAGCCCTAATATGTCTTGCATGCAAAATCTTGCGGCACATCATACATTTTCGCATCAAACTGTTTGTTATGCCAGAGATATCTGAGGAGCAATGGAGATTCGTCCCAGGAAAAAAATTAAAGAGATTAAACTACACAAAGACTTTCGATTTAATTAAATGGAATCTTCTATAGTACGTTCTCCAAAAGCATATTATTCGTTTAATAGAATCCCTTTAAAGACAGAACACAGCTACAGTCCGAGTCAACAATACTATGTTGCGCTCAATTAAAACAAATTGTGGTACGCGACAAGGTTGGATACTTCGTCCAACACTATTTAATGCCTACACGGAAGCAATAATGAGAAAAGTGCTTGATAAATGGGAATGGGGGCATATCGAAAGTAGATAATATGATGGGTCATAATATGATGGCAGAAGAACTTGAAATTTTAGGGAGAAAGCTTGATATATGCAGCAGTAAATATGTTCTTCAAATAAACACATCGAAAACAAAACTTGACAGAGTAAACAACAACAGCTAAAAAAGCAAAGAAAAAAACCACATTCGAGTTTGTGTCAGTGAGATTCATATCTGTAAACAAAAAGTCAGTTATATAGTGTTTTTATCGACTTAAAAATAAAAGTAGTGTTCGTTTAACTTAACTTCCAATTTTTTTTTGTTTGAATAAAATGTGTAAGGCACGTTCAGCATAAATTATAAAATTTTGCACATGTTCAAATAGCATTTCAAACTTGAAATCAAAGTATAAAAGACTTTAACGCCCTCACAATCATTAACAATTACAAATTGTAAAACAAACCAAACAAACTCAAAAACAAATCAAAATGTTCAAACTCGTAAGTTTTAAAAACTTTATTTAAGACTCAAGGATTATAATTAAAAAACAAACATTATTTTACTATTTTAGATCGCTGTCTGCTTCTTCGCTTTGTTGGCTGTTGCCGCCGCTAAGCCTGGTCTTGTGTCTTACTCTGCTCCTTTGACTTATGCTGCTGCTCCTGCTGCCGCTGTTGTTGGTCATGCTTCTTATGTTGCTCCTTACGCTTCCAGCTATAATGCCCATCACATTGCCCACTCTGCTGCCTTCCCTGCCGCTTATGCTGCTGCCCCCGTGGCTGCTTATGCTGCTGCTCCTGTAGTTCACGCTGCCCCCGTAGCTGCTTATGCTGCTGCTCCTGTAGTTCACGCTGCCCCAGCTGCTTATGCTGCTCCTCTTGCCACTCCTTTCGCTGCTCCCGTGTTGTTGAAGAAGTAATTTGTTGAAAATAAACTTGACTTGAAATAATTATAAAAAATAAAAAAACGATTAAAGACTGAATTTGTTTTTTTTTTTGTTTTTATTTCAATATATCAAGAACTGGTAAAGTGTACACAACAGAGTGTAGAATTCAACTTGAAGTCCCTTCTTCGGAAAATAAATGCAAAGAATATCGACTCAGGTTTTGAATTTGGCTTCTGATCTCGCCAGAAATTATTGTATCCTTTCGTATTGAGTTTCTTGTGATTGCGGTCATAAACAATAGCAGTCACTCGATTGCAAAGTTTTGAAGGACAGTAAACAAGAAGGAAATTGTAGAATTGTTGGCAAACCGCAAGTAAATTATGGAGTTTACAGTCCGTTTCTAGTTCTAGTCCTTAAATTATGATCAATATTGAAACATGATAAGAATATACGATTCTCATATAATCTATCAATTTGTTGTTAGCGCGAAAACTATGTCTATGCAAAACAAAAAAGTTAAGATTATGAAAATCAGAACTTTAGCCACCTTTTTTTTATCAATCAAGGCTTTAAAACCATGTACATACATATAAACGTGCTTATTTTGAAATGAGTATGGTACGAACCCAAATCTATAGAATTGTTTGTTTTCATATTCTGACTTGTTGGTATATTTTTGTAAAGAACCTATCTGGCAATTTTATCGATATTAAAAAAAAAAAAAAAAAAAAAAATGTGTTCAACAGTCGACCACCAATTTTTAAGGGTTGTCTGTTAATTTGCATAACTTTTGGTTTTAATGTATGCCCAAAGATGAAACCCAGAAGGCAAAGAAATAGGTCAATATCGAGAAATAACATTATCACTTAAATAACTTTTATATAATATGATGGTTTCACATGATATATGAAATATAGCAGCTTCCTGTTATTGAGCCGTTGATGTTAATCTCACTAACCTTCGGAAACAAAAATTCATTAATTATAAGTTAGGTTAGAGGTTGTGTAACTAACAGGAAAACGATAGTCACATCACTCGGGGACTCTATAGTCCATTGGGATTATCCGGTAGAAAGAAGAGAGAACAAAAGCAAGCGTAAAAAATAGAAATATAGAGAGAGGTCATAAGAACAGCCGAAAAGTTGTGGCCAGTTTAGAAGATAAATCGTTCTTCAAAAGTAGTATTGAAATATTAGAGCAGCGCTGGAATGATTGTATATCTCTTGATGGAGATTACATTAATGAATAAAGCTAATTTTGAACAGCAACAAAAATATTTTCTTTGTTAGGACTACGACTTTTCAGCGTATGTGTTAGCTGACATTAATTGCTGATATGTGGTTCCAACAGGACGGAGCCACATGCCACACAGCGAGCACTACAATCGATTTACTCAAAGAAACTTTTGATGAAAGTGTCATTTCACATAATGATGCAATTAATTGGCCACCAAAATCATATGATTTAACCTCATTAGATTATAATTTTTTTTTGTTTGGATTATGTACAGATACTTGTCTACATCGATAAACCAGATACAATTGAACACTACGAAATCAACATTTGAAGAGTTATTGGCGAATTAAGAGTTACAAATTGCGACTTGTGCTTGCCAGCCGTGGGGGCAACATTTCCGAAATCATATTTAAACATTAATGTCATGACATTTTCATATCATTGATATTTAAAATATATTTCTTAATTTTATTATGATTTATGCTTGTGTAACTGTAAAAAAAACACCCGATATAATGTTGAAAGAAAGAGACAAAATCGTCTTAGCAGAAAAGCACATAAAAACTAAAAAGGAAACAGTTTTGCGGCACTAAATATAATTAAAAAAACGTCGTTTTAAATTTGTGAACAATTCTTGTATAAATGTAATGGTTAAATTCGAAAACAATATTTTTAAACAAATTTTAATAAATTTTTTAACTTTTCCTAAAGTTCTTGAACCACTAAATTGCCTGCAAATATATGTATATTGGGTCCGCCATCCAACGTTTCTTTTCAACTAGTGCTTATTTCGTGAATGATTTGACAGATAATTAGTTTTATCCTTCCGCTGAACGAATATGGTTGTGTATACGCTTGAACAACGCTGGCAAATATTGCGACATTACTTTGATCGATCGACTTACAGAAGATGACGATTTTGCCAAAAAAAAATCATCTTTTCATCATTGAAAAGCCGATACACCCAAGACGAGTCACTGTTTGGTGCGGATTTTGGTCCAGAGGCATAATTGGGCCATTTTTCTTTGAAAATGAGCAAGGAGTGGCCGTTACAGTTAATGGCGATCGTTATCGGGCCATGTTGAACGATATTGTTCACAAATATATAGCAACATTTGGTTTCATCAGGACGGCGCTACATGCCACACAGCCGAAGCTACACTCGATTTTGTGCGCCCTGTTTTTGAAGATCGCATTATCAGCCGCAGAGCTGATGCCGTTTGGCCACCTCGAAGTTGCGATTTGACACCCTTGGACTATTATTTGTGGGGTGCCGTCAAAGATGAGTGTTACGCCAACAAGCCAGAGACAATTGACGCTTTAAAGGACAATATTCGTGAAGCCATTAGTGAAATATAGCTGCACACAATCGATAATGTGATTAAAAATTGTACCGATCGTGTAGGCTACTGCATGGCCAGCCGAGGCAGCCATTTGAATGAAATTATTTTCCATTATTAACCGGAAGGATTGTACTTTCAAATAAAAAAATAAATTTGAGAAAATATTCAGTAGTTTTTTTTATAGCATTTTCAAAAAAAAAAAAAAAATTATTTGGCGGATCCTTTATATATACGTGTATATATATCTATATTTTTTTTTTTTTGTTTAAAAATGGGTCAATGTTAAAAGTTCTTGACAGTTTTTACAAATAAATGAAGCGGTGATTTTACAAAATTTTATACGAATAAAACTAAATAAATGAACAATAACAAAAAGTCAAAAACAACCAAATGAATAAGTTATTAGTGTATTGCACCTTGCATATCGTATACCCTAAACAGTAGGCCTTTTCAGCTACCATGGCCCATTACTGTTTAATTATTATTGTTCAACCTAAAGAGCCTGTTTCTGTCTCACTGGTATTTACATTTAACTCTTTAAAGTGTGAATAAACTGATCGAAATTTAACTCATTATTATGCAGAACGCATTTCTTTAGTTAATATTTCTACCGTCAGTCAATAAATAATATTGACTGTAAATTAAATAAAATAATCGTAATAAGTGTAATGAATTTATGGTGGCCAAATTATTTACGGTAATAATTGACAAGTTACACACTTCTTATGTAAAAAAGTCAATTGTTTTAAGCCAGTATGTGTGTTATAAGTTGTGTTCTAATTTAATTAAAAAAATATATTTAAAAATTTAGTTCATTGTCTACGGGTATTAGTTATATGAAATACTATTTGTAATAAAAATAAATTAATTTGTAATAAAAATAAATGAATTTTAAATTTTAATGAATTTTAATCTCTCCACATATACATACATTAGGGAGATCGGACGGTTATTATTCGACCGGTTGTTTTTTTTTTGTTTTTGTCGAATACGGTTTTTTTCAAAATCTTCTTTTTTCGAATACCAAATAAACCGGTTAATTTAACACGAATAACCGGTTAATTTAAATAAGTATAATTTTTATACGTTTGTATATTTTTTTATTGCAAATATGCTCAACGTTATGCCTATGCACACTTAAGCAACAAGAATTTTCTCTCATCTTCTGTGCATAAATATTGATTTTTATATATGAAAAATAATCAACTAGACTTATTGAAAGCGACTCGCAAACGCCGGCTCCGAACGGCAGATAAATTATATATATATTAGTTAGTTAAGTTTTTCACAGCGTAAGTACACATAACCAGTCGCTAATGCTATACAGTGATATTGCTGTTGAAAATTATCGAATAGTGTGGCCTGGGATTGAACCACCGACTTCTTGCTTGGAAGGTGCGTATCTTACTTAACATAGCACTGTAAGACACACACTATTAACGACGTAGTGCATGAATTTACATACAGTGCTGTTCGAAACTTAAGCAAATTTTCTTATCGAGGCAATTAAGGACTCGTATATACTAATAGATTTATTCAAAGTAAAACACTTAATTTTTAAAAAACTTTTAATTCTATTAAACGAAATTAATTCCTTCAGTAGCTGGTCGAAACTTAAGCAACTTTCAGTACTCTGTGTAATAAACTTTGTTTCATATGGCCTCCGCACACCGTTTTGGCATAGTTTTTATGAGATTTGTTAGAATTATTGTTCTGCTTCTGCTTATTTTTAAAACGACGTGTTCCAGCTCTGTGCTTCAATAATTAAGAAAAATTTTATTTAAGTAAAGGAACCGGTTAACTGATTATTTGAATAATTTTTAACCCAAAAACCGATCTTTTAAAAACTGCTACTTTTCGAATTATTCAAAAACCGGTTTTTGAAATAAAGTCGAATAATCGATCTCCCCAATATACATGTATACTTTGTAACCATATTACAAATGATACGTTAAAAAAATGAAATTCAAGTAAGCAGTTTGCCTTCTGATCTATGCATTGTTCAAGGCGAATTCAATAAGCTGGCCATAATTTACTACGTAAGCAACAGCTGATATATCCGCTAATGTCAAAAAACACAAACATTCTGTATTTTGTTGACAAAAAATATTTTTGACGCTACAGCTTTCTGCTTACTACAGTTTTGCATTATATTGACACACCGAAATTTTGTTTTACAGTGTTGTATTCGTCTTCAATTTAAGACCACATTATTAAATTCGCCTTGATATTGTTTTGCAAAAATATAATTTTTTTTTTTTTGACAAAAACAACAATAAAACACTTTTTGTTTCACTTTATCCTTTTTTTCAATTTATCCTTTAAATTATTTCTTCAATAAAAAAGGAGCAGCGGTTACAGCAGGAGCAATAGCATAATATGAATAATAGATACTTTTACACAAATTAAAAAATCAGTAAGGAAATTACAAATTCAAAACATGATTGAAATTTAATACGTTATTTAATTCATGTTAATACTTACTTTTTTTATTACTATTAAATGCAAAAACCAAAATCAAAATTTAAACAAAAATGTTATTTGTTAGTATTTCTTATTCCGTTCATTATGTGTAACCTTGACCTTGCATGTTAAATTTAAGCAGAAATTTTAATTTAACAGTTAGTTGCTTTGAACGTTAATTAACGGATAAAATTAAATTTTTACCATTGAAAGACTGACCTTAACGTTCTGCGTAAAATTTATGCAAAATTTTAACCAATAATACTTTGCTTTTTAATAAACTTGTGTTGGCAATAACCAATAAAGTATATGGACATATTTGTAACAAAAATTTCTCAATCTCAGCGAACCACCACACTCATAGTTTAATTGTAATAATAAAATATTTCCAATAGTATATACTATGAGCTATATTGAGTCTGATTATTCTAAAGCATGCGGAGTGAATGCCAGGAATTTCGAGCTTCGCTTTTGTTGGGCATAGGGCGGTTCACTTCGGGTGTGACATAGTATCGGACGAGGTTCACGTATTTCCATTGTATAGATTTGAAGATCCTAAGCAAAAGACTAACTAAAACACGTATGCATCCTTTCACATTCAGATCTTTAATTTAATTTTTCATTTATCAACTATTTCGCTGAAACTAAATTTTCATAATGATATTTTCATCGATGAATCATTGTTACAATATCAGTATCATGTTGAAATTGGTATGAATTTATCATTAATGAAAAATTTCATTGAGGAATCCAAAGGGAGCTATGCATGACGACGTCAATCAATGTCACCATATTAAAGAATGGTGAAATTAAGCGGCATTGTCTGTTGTGATTCGACTTCATGCTTCTAAAGGGTCCGCAAAATATATTTTTTTTTTTTTTTTGAAATGCTATAGAAAAAAAACTACTGAATATTTTCTCAAATTTCTTTTTTTATTTGAAAGTACAATCCTTCCGGTTAATAATGGAAAATAATTTCATTCAAATGGCTGCCTCGGCTGGCCATGCAGCAGTCTACACGATCGGAACAATTTTTAAGCACATTATCGATTGTGTGCAGCTGTATTTCACCAATGGCTTCACGAATATTGTCCTTTAAAGCGTCAATTATCTCTGACTTGTTGGCGTAACTGTTGACGCCACCCCACAAATAATAGTCCAACGGTGTCAAATCGCAGCTCTGAGGTGGCCAAACGACATCAGCTCTGCGGCTGATAATGCGATCTTCAAAAACAGGGTAGCTTCGCCTACACATCGAGTGTAGCTTCGACTGTGTGGCACGTAGCGCCGTCCTGTTGAAACCAAATGTTGGTAATATCCTCCTCTTCAATTTTTGTTAACAAAAATTCGTTAAACATGGCCCGATAACGATCGCCATTGACTGTAACGGCCACTCCTTGCTCATTTTCGTAGAAAAATTGCCCAATTATGCCTCTGGACCAAAATCCGTACCAAACAGTGACTCGTCTTGGGTGTATCGGCTTTTCAATGTATGCGTGCGGGTTTTCTGTGCCCCAAATGCGACAATTTTGCTTATTTACATACCCGCCAAGATCAAAATGAGCTTCATCTGAAAAGATGATCTTCTGTAAGTCAATCGCAAGCCCAATTAGCGAAGCGTATACACAACCATGTTCGTTCAGCGGAAGGATAAAACTAATTATCTGTCAAATCAGACATGAGCTAAGTGTTACAATTCACGAAATAAAAACGTTAGATGGCGGACCCTATATTTAGCGATATTTCTGTTATGAGTTCACTACATGCTGAACACTTCATTGTCAGTTACCGATGCTTTACCATTGTCAGCATTTGTCATGATGATTCACTATGACGTTCACCATTGGGTGTGTGAGTAAACATATAGCCGTAATAATATAAAATACATTAGTTTAAAAGAGATAGATATACTTACTTACTAAGATTCCATGAGTAAACATAATCGTAATAACATAGATCATGCATAACTTAAAAGGATACAGACATATACTATATCTACATAAATTTTTCCAGAAAACACATACAAAAAAATATATAAACCGTTATCACATATTCCTACATAAATTAGTGCAATACAGAGTAACAGCCAAACCTAAATTAGAGTGTTAAGCGTTGCGTTGACTGCCGGCTGGTGCTGACGCTGAAGTGGCATACCTAGTAATTAAGAACATTAACGTTGTGTTGTAAACAGTAATGTCAACTTGAAGTTTCAAACAAAACATAATTAAATACAAATTTGAACAGTGATTATGTCGCTAAATGTGATGTGAAAATAGTTAATTGGCATTACTTTAATATATAAACAATAACAATCCATTAAAAAAAAAAAAATACAACACTGCCAGTTTTCTGTATCTATAAGCAGTGTTGCCGTTGAGAATTTCAAAAAAGGGTCATAAAATGGATTTTTGAGAAAAAAGGGTCAAAAAAGTGTATTTTAAACTAAAATAAAGTTTTTTGTAAAAATAAAAAAAAAAATTTATTTCAATTAAAAAAAAAAAACAGAAACTAATCTTAAAAGTTAATTAAATACATTAAACTATAATAAAAGTATATATATATATATATATATATATATATATATATATATATATATATATATATATATATATATATATATATAAACAATTGACCGATACATTCAAATATTAGTCGTATTAGCAAAAAGAAATAAGTTTCTATTACAAAAACTCTTGATAATGTTTATCACTTTTTAGAAATAGTTTTCCTATATTTTGTAATTAATTCTTTACTTGGAGTCCATTTTTCCAATCCCGATTCGAGCAAATTGAGAGAGGAAAGCATTGATTCAAAAGTTTATATTTTAAGTATGTTTGTAAGTTTAATTTTAATCAGTGATAGTTTCGAAAAATTCTTTTAGCGGAAGCACTACTAGAAGTCAAAGTAAGTATATATGTATGTAGCGAATTCATATAAATCTGAATATACAGTCGCACAGGAAAGTATACATATCACCTCGAAAATTGTATTTAAATAGAACTATAAGGTTTGGACTTCCAAAAACGATATAATGTAAATCAACGCGAAAAATAAAACAAAAGTATATGGGCTTTTGCATAACATATCCTTTAAGCTTAAAGAAAAATAATAAATTCCATTTTTGCACATAGAAAAGTATACATGCTCTGTAATATTAGGTAACTAATTATCCCAAAAAAATTTTAGAATTGTTTTATTGTTAATTTATATTTTATAGAGCCATATTTAATATTTAAATATTAAATTATTGTGATATCCTTTAGGAAGAGCTGTCATGTTGTTAAGCCTTGTTTGTGTTTAATTGTACTTTTTTTTTACTAGGTTATCCAATTTATAAAATAAATTGTCTGTGGGACTTATGTCAGATGGCTAATAAGTAGAATGATGCCATCAAGTCTAGTTTCGATGTCGGAACTTCTAGTTTATTAAACTTTATGTTTTCGTCACACTTATATACTCGTATAATACTCCTAATTTCATCCCTCAAAACAACTTTACTCCAAAATTCTTCAACATAAAATTTTAACACCGGCGATTATATATGTTAGGCAGTTTTCTTATGGTTTTCAATATTGCTTGATTAAGTCTGCTGCTCATCTAGTCATCATTTTGATTTAACCACAAACAAACAAATATATTTTTATACATAAGTTATTATAATTAGATATTTGGGAATGTAATACATAGTTCGCATTTATTTTGTTCCAAATATGAACATATGTGTATATGGATGGCATGCGAAACTACAAAATTAAATGGAAATCTACTAAAAAAATATATAAAAGCTTCTCGCTGTCAAAACTTAAGCCGAAACACATACATAAATCAGGCCATAATCGCAGTTTATCATCAGTTCATTTTACATACCCGTAGTTGTCAAACTTTATATGAAAAAATAGGTATGCATAGAATATGACAATTGCATAAAAGTCAGTTGTTGTAATAATAATATCGAAAGTAATTTTTATATATATGTTCACAAAACTCATGCATGTTATGTATACAAAATACATATATAAAAGCTAAGTGTACTGAGAATTTTCGTGAGGAATTATGGAACTTTATTCATTTTCAAAGAGGGTCAAAAAGGGATACATTAAAAAAAGGGTCATTAGCGTGAAAAAGGGTCAAAAGTGATACTTTATTGTCACAACGACAACACTGTCTATAAGAGCTTTTCGCAGCCAGCTTCACTTTCTAACGCACTATCAAAATCGGTTTTCCAATTATAAAGCGTTGATGCTGTGGTATTTCGGTTTTCTTCATACAATTTGTGTGTACATAAGAGTTTTTGACAGTTAAATAACGCTCAACGCTCTAATTTAGGTTTGGCTGCAAGCGTAATGTAGTCTAACCAAAATATATTAGTATACAATGTTGTAGGGAATGCGTTTCTTCATGATGAGCTGTAACGGGACACCGTTTTCTTGCTGAAGGGGTTTTTGGTTCAGTCCATCACACAACAGGTGCCATAAGTGTTAGCCGCTTCGACTTGATTCGATGGAGAATTGGAAACAGCAACATTACGGAACGCTTTTCAAAGCTCGTAAATCGATTGTGATTGTGATTATTCCTGGATATTTTTACAGTTTGATGGTATACACATATCGTACAACGTTATTTCATTCTGATCGCAGAAAATTCCCGTATCAATTCCATTCCATTTTTTATCGATAATGTCAGAAAATGTATTTTGAATAAATTTATGTAAGGGCTGGTTCTATATATCAACCAGTTACATATAAAGTAATTTTGTCCATTGGCTTTATTACGAACTTCAAAATTAAAAGTAATGAAGCTTTTCCTATAAAATCTTTATCAAATTTTGTTAAAATCTATTCTTTATTGGAGCGTCATATAAAAATGACATTGATTATGAAAATGTAAGAGCATGACGTGACTATTTACAAATCCTAGGCAAAAGGTTTTGAAAGTGTAGCAAGGCTTAAGATTTTGGTTTGGTGACGTTTGGCACACATTATACCATTCAAGCCATATAAATTTAATTTTGATTAATTACAGTATACACACAATTGTTGTCCCTAAATATCTGGCCACCACTGTAAGTCCCTTTCATTGATATGTGTATTGACATATACATTTTTGAGCGATCGGATAATTTGCTATTGAATAATACATACATACATATAAAGTATATACGAATGGATATCATTTGCTCATCGTCTTGCGTATTTAAGCCTACCTACCTACCTACCTACCTACCTACCTGTTCCAGTTCCTGTTACTGATGGTGTGAGATCAGAAAACTGAGAATTTCACGCAGGCATCGGTTTACAATACTCTGAAGTTTATTTCGTCTTTCTTTCGTGACAAAACAAGTTTCACAGCCATATAGAAGTAAAGGAAGAACACAAGTCCTGTAGACGTGCATAATTCAATAATTCTAGTCTTATTTATAGTCGAGCGCTTAGATATGTCATAAATTGGCGATAGTAAGCGTCTATGCCTCACACGTGACATAGCAGGCATTCATTTATTGCCCAAAATAAATATTTCATATGTATTAATATCAAGGCGAATTCAATAAGGTGGCCCTAATTTACTACGTAAGCAACAACTGATATTTACATTCGCATATGTCAAAAAACACAAAAATTCTGTATTTTGCTGACAACAAATATTTTTGATGCTACAGCTTTTTGCTTACTACAGTGTTGCATTATATTGACACGCCGAAATTTTGTTTTACAGTATTGTGTTCATAATCAAATTAAGATCACCTTATTAAATTCGCCTTGGTTAATATTTAATTGTAGTATGAAAACTGCCCTATTTTATAAAAATTATCCAATTAAAGAAAAACGCATGAAAGTTATCATTTGAAATTAAATTAATTTTATATTTCAGTCTTATACATTCACTAGTCAATAATTTACTTCTTTAACAAGAGAGGGGCAGAGAAGGGAGTGGCAAAAGAAGCAGCATAAGCAGCTGGAGCAGCATGAAGAACAGGAGCTGCAGCATAAGCGGCAGCTACGGGAGCAGCAGCATAAGCGGCAGGGAAAGCAGCAGAGTGAGCAATGTGATGGGCATTATAGCTGGAAGCATAAGGAGCAACATAAGAAGCATGACCAACAACAGCGGCAGCAGGAGCAGCAGCATAAGTCAAAGGAGCAGAGTAGGCCAAAGGAGCTACGAAACCAGGCTTAGCGGCGACAACAGCCAACAAGGCGAAGAAGCAGACAGCGATCTAAAAAATTACAAGTTTTTGTAAATTTAATTTTTTATTTTTTGTTTTTTAAGAGCAGCAGCAGTACTTACAAATTTGAACATTTTGATGAGGATTTATGTTTATGGTTTAACAAATTGAATTTGATACTTAATGAGGCTTAAGTGAAGACTTATATACCAAAGAAATTTAACAATTTTAATACTTAACACAGAAATCAGTAAATGAATAAAAAAAACATTTTGAATGTATTTCATGAATACTTGGAAAACATTGAAGGCGAGGGTGCTTATTTTGAATGGTTTATGACTTAGAAATTCCCATTATAATCGATATTTCTTAGATAAAAAAACTTAAGCAAAAGTCAGGTATAGAGAATATTCGCATTTATTTATTTTGCGTTTAATTTTGTCTATGTTTTACGTTTTATTTTTGTTTTCGATTATTATTTTTTATAGTTTGGTAAGTACGTGGCCAGAATTTATAATTATGATGGCTAAGTTTTGATGGTCGCTTTTATTGGTCAATCTGGTTTTTTGGCTATGATTTTAAGCCAAGAATTGCTAAATACAAAAAATTAATTTATTGCAATAGTTATGCTAAAATATCAGTATAAATACTGCCACTACAACTTAAATTAAACGCAGTTAATAATTTAACGTTAAACTTAATAATACACTACCAAACCTAATCAACATGTTCAAATTCGTAAGTAACACAGAGTCATACCATTTCTGTTGTTATTTTTAAATATATTTGATTTGATTTTAAAATTTGTGAAACCTTTAACTTTAGATCGCTATTTGCTTCTTCGCTTTATTGGCTTTGGCCGCTGCTAAGCCCGCCGTTGTTGCCCCCTTGGCTTATACTGCTCCAGTAGCGGCTCCTTTGGCTTACACTGCCCCAGCTGCTGCTGTTGTTGGTAGCGCTGCTTATGTGGCTCCATATGCTTCCAGCTACAATGCTCACACTGTTGCCCATACTGCTGCCTTTCCTGCCGCCTATGCTGCTGCCCCTGTAGTAGCTGCTGCTGCTCCTTACGTTGCTGCCCCCTATGTTGCAGCTCCAGCTCCCGTGCTCTTAAAATAGACTGTGATGAAATTTGTTTTCTTGTTGATGAAAAATAAAGTGATTGTGAAACGTTAAGAAACAAACATTTTTCTTCATTTAAAGCGTCATATTCGAAAATAAGTGCCAAAAATTGACTGAAAAAACCCCTTTGTTTTTAAGCCCGAAGTAATTTTAATATAAATCCAGTGTTTAATACTAAACCGATTGCATTATATGTTTTTAGGTCCACATGAGTTTTTCTGTTATTATGTATTGCTTTGATGCCATATTGTAAATCGCCAAATTTTGTACAAATTTGCAAACGCTTCTATTGTCTTTGTTCGTGCATCACCACGGAGAAATTTATCTACCAAAGCGGTACAATTTAATTATCGTTTCGATACATTGAGCATATTGGGATGGCGTGGGGTAGTGGTTAGAGCGCGTGCATAACAACACAAACGACTCAGGTTTGGGCCTCAGCAGAGGACAGAACGAAGAAAAAATTTAATTGTGGTTTTGAATGTTTAATAAGAGGCTTCAAAATGAAGAAGCCCTCCTGACCTTCCCACATACCTCTGGCGATGATGACAAAGATCAGACGAATGATCAGGAAAACACGCCACCTACTGGAAAAAAATTACAATGCTAAAGTAAAGATCGATCACTACCACTTAGCAAGGATCTTCACCACTACGCAAAATCATATGGAGGAAGCTATAGTGAATTAATCATCTACTTAGCTTGAAAGATCAAATTTAAAGAAACTGAAACAAAGCAATGGATGCTTTGTGGAAAGGCCAGTATGCAACCTAGAGGAGTGACGGAGGAAAAAAACATTACAAGCTTAATGCCGTGAACTTGTTAATATTAATTTTCCGATTGACAGCCTTCAAAACTTAGGTATAGTTACTGGATTGGGTGAAGATATTCATGCCATTCGCTTACTTAATCTACATAATACTAAGCGAAAAGGAGCAGTATGATCACAGCGCCCTGTCAAGAGCTGCGTTTTTGATTCGTTTAGTATAAGTCGGTTTTTTTATTTTGTCATTTTCTATAAATAAATGTTTTGTTGGTCGCATAGAAGATGCTGTCATGTATAGTTTATTAGAAGTTGAACCCAAGCACGCCAATTTAAGCCAACCCTATCAGTGTAACTTCAGGTCAAACTAGTCCACAATCTAACAATTCTTCACCTTGCGAAGAAACCTGGAAAAGACCCACTAGAAGCAGATCGATAAATACTACCATTTCATCGATTATAAAACTGCATTCGACACTCCGATTAGAGGCAAACTATTTGAGACCATATCTGAGTGAGGTCTAAGACATGGTGGCAGCTTATCGTGCCACTTATTCAATATTTGGAGACAATTTTGGAAAACACAAAAGTAAATAAAACGGACACAATTCAACCAAAGGCCACATTCTTCTCGCTTAAGCAGAGTAATATGTAATTAAAGCTTTTTCAAGAAAAAGAAGGGCGAAATAGTCACGGCTGCCAGTTACAACTTCGTGGTCTAATCTGCCATAAATTAAAATAAGAAAATAAGAAGGATCTACTGTGAGCTTGGTAAATAGCTTAAGTACAGAGTCTTATCTCGAAGAACAAAGATTACACTCTATAATACGCTTGTTCGGCCTGTGCTCTCATATGGCGAGGAGACATGGGTGCTTACAATACTCAGTGGATGAGGCAGTATTAGGTGTATTTAAGAGAAAGATTTTCCGATATTGCAGCGTAAATGAATATTATAGATGTTGAATGAACCGTGAGCCGTAGCCCGACATAAATGAATTGAAGTGGATTAAAGCACAGCGCTTGGGCTGGCAAGAACATGTCGGTCGAATGGAGACGTACTTTAACATTTTGCCTTTTTGGGAGTAAACCCATTATTCGATCAATGTACAACTTCTGAGCGAAAAACTAATCTAGTGGCGCTTTGCTGACCTCTACGGAATTTCAATTTACACCATTAAGAGAATCCTGCAGATATAGAAACATATGGTAATCTGAAGCAGATTCAAGCACACAGCTGCTCTTCTCTTTTATTTTCACACGTACTTATTCACACGCATAAACAAAAAATAAACAAGTTGAAAAATACAGTGCAAAGTGGACTGTGTGAGAGACTCTCAAATTACTAACACAATTGTAAAATGTATTAGTATTAGTTTGACTAACGCTGTTCTGAATGTACATGATCCGGGTTATATGGTAAATGTATTAAAACTTTCCAGCTGAGCTCTCTCAGTTTTTGTCGGGTCATACTGAAAAAAAATTACAATGCTAAGTAAGGATCACTACCATCACTTAGCAAGGATCTTCACCACTACACAATAATATGGAGGCGAGCTACGGGAAATTAATCCTCTACTTAGCTTGAAAATCAACTGGATTAATGAAACTGGAAAAAAGCAATGGTTGCTTTAAGGGAAGCTAAAATGCTCCCTAGAGAAGTGACGAAGACACAAAAAAAGAATCATTCGCTTCGAAAATGGTTCGATTTTGTTCAGTTTTAGCAGTGAATCGCAAATGGTAATTTTGTTCTTTTAATTCATACGACGGATAAACAACGAACTTTTTTGTGTATCCAGTTTACTTAAAATGGTTGATTACCGTTTGGCAATGAATGGTTAGTTCCATAGCCTTTCTTAATTTGTTCAAAAATTTCATCAATTCTTTTATTGATTGGCCAACCAGAGCAAGCTACATATTTAACATTAAAATTATCAGACCGAAAATGAGCAAACCATTTTGCGGCTGATTTTCGAATTACAGAATCGTTTCTGTAAACTATACAATTTTTTTAGCAGCCTATGCCACTTAATTACTATATTCAGTAAACAAATTAGAACAATCGAGTCAAAGGATTTGAAGATATAAGCGTTAGGTTACATTTCGCTGGAGCTTAAGGAACTTTTCGGCATTATTTGTAAAGAAGATTTTTATTTAAAATAAATTATTTTATACAAATGCAATCCTTTTTCTGTTTTTTGTTTTAAAACAACAAATCTGTTGCAAAATATTAAATCACAAAATGAAATCAATTTCCCAATCACCAACCAGTTTTCACTTTACGTTCATCGCATATTTCAAAAGTAAATAGAGGAAAACCACAGAATAAAATAAAGAAGAGATTCAGAAATTGTATGTTAAAGTAAAGTACTCAAGTTGATAAAATGTAAAAATGATTGTGTGTATGTGTGTGTGAGTGTGTGTGAAGTATAAATAATAAAAAAGAATAAATTGCAGCAATTTTTTCACTTTTTCATATGTTTATTAGTATGAAACGTAAGGAATTGAAGGTACCCTACTTATTCTTATAATAATAACAACCACAATAAAGAAAATTTTAACAAAAAATTCATTATAAAGTCACCTTTAGCCTTAACTAAAGTGTGGGTAAATTTGTGGTTAGGAAGTAAATTGTCATGAAAAGACATTTTTTTGACAAATTCAGTTTTATTAATACCAATATAAATAGCAATATGGGAATTAATAATCGACGTCGGCAGACGATCGCTCTTTTCACAAAACATAGAACTAAATTTTTCAACAAAATCACCTTTAGTGATGAGGCCCATTTTCAATTAGACGGTAATGTAAACAAACAAAAGTGTTGTATATGGCGCATCATCGGGCCTTATAACAATTCTGTTATTGCATGGGAAAAATCCCGGTTGCGTAATGTCAATTGGCCGCCTTATTCTTGTGATATAACGCCGCTGGACTATTACCTCTGGGGCCATTTGAAAGACCAGGCTTAAGTGAACAAACCACAAGCAATTGACGCTCTGAATGATGAAATTCGTCGCTGCATTGACGAGATAAGCGTGACTTTGTTGCAAAATGTGGTTCACAATTTTTTGGATGGAGCGGACGTCTGCCGACGTGCTAGAGGCCGACATCATATTCCATTATTAATTCTCATAATTCTATTTTATATTGGTATGCATAAAACTGAATTTTAAAAAAAAAAAAATAAGGTGTTTAAAAGCCAATTTACTTCCTAACCTCAAATTTGCTCGCCCTTTATTAACCATTTTTGCATTCCGTCTATCCTGCGAGACCTCTTCGGATGATGTCTAGACTTTGTTAGGTATAAAATTCGTAAGCTTTTAAGTAAGATTGTTATAAGATGAAGTCGTCTCATCTTTTAAATTGTATGTTCCTGATGAGAGATATTACGTTTTTGCGTTTTAGCCACAGGACTCTTCGGATCGTGAATATCAGTTCAGGGAAAACCATCGAAAAATGGGATTTTTCTTTCCACTACTGGCCCTCAAAAAAACTGGTTTCTATTTCGTCTGTGCAGGTTAGTGTTGCTTATCAAAATGTTCGTAGGCTTAGGCTCAAACCCTCTGCACTCTACAATAGAAGTTTTGATTTTGATATATTTGTGTTTACCGAAACTTGGCTGAATGGTAATATTCTTGACTCGAAGACTGTGTCTAGTGATGGTAATATTTTTAGGTGCGATAGGATAACTGGTAATGGAGGTGGACTTGATCTCGTTTTTTCTGTTAATATTGAATTTATTTGTGTTGGGGTGTCTATTCGCGGTTCTGTTCTTATATTCCCCCTTCATCAGATTTACGTTTTTATGATACTCATTTTGATCTGATTTCTATAGTTAGGGATTTAATGGCGCTTATATCTTGGAATTTTCGTCTAATATTGGTTCGTTGAGACCGTCTTCTTCAGGCCCACATTATGTGGAGATCCTGAATGCTATGTCTGAACTTGAATGATGTATTGAATTCCAATAGTAGGATTTTGGATCTTACATTCGTTGAGAACCCGAGTATTTCCTCTTTATTTTGTACTAATTTTATATCTGTCCACTTCGGATGCTTATCATCCTGCGTTGTTACTACGTATTGAATTCGATTATTATTTACCTAAATGCGGAAGGCGCTCTTTGGATACAAACGGTCATTTTGATTTTAATCGTATCGATTTTATTCGTTTAAATTCTTTGCTCTCTTCTAATTGGTTGTCTTTACTCTTCTCACAGCGGAATGATTCTTCTCCCCTTAATATTTGGAATTCGGCTAGATTAGCAAGATTAGGGAAGAAAAAATTGCGGTTGTTTAGGAATTTTGTGAAATCGGGTTCTAGTATTGATTATTTGCTCTACTCCAGGGTACGTGCTAGGGTTAATCATTATTGCTATACTGAGTACTTGAACACAGTTCCTGTTAAGCGTAGATCATCTATGTATTCTACAGAAATGTTTTACGGGGAAGAGTTGTCACTGACATTTCGGATATGTTTGCCGATTTCTTTTAGTCTACGTATAGGCAATTGGATTTCATCTTAGATTCAAGACGAACGTTTCAAATATTTATGAGTTTGGTATTAAGTCTGTTTTTGAGTCTGGGCTAAAATGTATGCACATGCCAGAGCCTGGCGCGGTTGCCTGTATCTTGAGAGACTGTATTGTCATTTTGAGTGGTCCTTTGACATTTATCTTTAACAAGCATTTGGAGATAGGTCACTTTCCTCTTATTTGGAAGGGGTTGCTTATTACTCCTTTCAATAAATCCGGTAATGGATCGAATAATTCGAATTACAGGGGGAATTGCTAAGCTCAGTACTATTCCTAAGTTAATAGAGAAGATTATGATTGATTGTGCCTCTTTTCGGACGAGGTCTATAATATCACCCTTTCAACATGGTTTTTTAAAGGGTATTGCTATAAATACATAGACGACGGCAGGCTACACGACCACAATTGTCGTTAGCAGCAAATTTAAATTTAAATTTTTTTTTTGTGATAAATAAAATTTAAAATTACAACTGCAGCGATTTCTTTCAATGCGCATTCCTTTCTTTATATTTTTACTAGTTAAAACCTGGCGTGCTTCGCTACCCCTATCTTTGTTATTTTCTTTAACTATTATCTTAGTTATAATTCTAAACTCTTTTTCCCCATTTTAGCCCATCCGGTTCAAGTTCAAACATTTAAGACAACTAGTAGTTATTTCCAGAAAGACTCTACTTTTTCAGTCGACAAACTAACACACATTCAATTTTATATATGCAATACCCGCTTATTGGCTAATGTGTATAGATAACGAAGCTTAAATAGTTGTCGTTCTTTACTTATACAAAATTCAATATTTCGTATGAATCGAAGGTGTCACGCCTACTTTCTCAATCTCGTCCAGTTACTGACTGATGATGTGTATTGCTCACTATGTTGTTTAAACCTAATTTAGAAACTGTGACTATCATCGTTCTCGATATATACAAAAATTTATATTTATTTTGTATGGGAGATATCACGCCCACTTATCCAATTACGCTCACTTTTTGACTGATGAATTGTATTGACTATGAATCTATTTGGGCAAAATTTGGAAACTCTTTCTGTTACCATTGTGAAGATATAGACAAATAAATATTAACATTGTATGGGCGTGTCACCGCCCAGTTGGAACTTTTGAAATTTTTATAGCCCAAAATTTATTCCAGACATACAGAGAGATACAGTAAACATTTCAAGAAAATCGATTCAGCCGTTTAGCTGCCTGAAGGACTTAAACTAACAAACATACAAACATACATTTTTATATATACAATTTTTATAACGCAAAAACAAATACATAATTTTTTTTACATTTTTTAATTATCAATTCTTTTTAGCATTTGAATTTTTTTTGAATTTTGTAGCAAAACAAAATAGAAATAAGCCCAAGTTGGCTACAGTAGCAAAAGTAGTCGTGAAGCCGTGTAGCTGTGTTGCTGCCAAAATAATTGTATTCATATAGACTTTTTTTGTAGTTTGCAGTCGGTAGCCTGCCGCCATCTATGTGTTTAAAGCATATGTTATAGCAAATGTTTTTATTTTCAGCTTGTGATTAAGTTCTGATTCGTGTTCCCGTTGCCATATTCTTATTCGTAACTCTACGTAATGGAGACGATCCCTGCGCGCTCAGTTGAAGATGGGTAATTGAGTGGTAGGACCGTTCGAGATGAAAAAAAATTCTGTGACATTTAATATTCTTCCTAAGAGACTCGATAATAAAAGAATAAAAAAATTTTAAGCTGCTGCATGTAGAGTACGTTCTTTGAACTGTATTTGAAAAATTGCATATATACTTATAACTGCGTTTTCCGTGCAAAACAAATAAAAATTCATGTCATAAGATTTCATCACATCACATCCACTTCACATCGTTTTCATCACATCGTCTGATTCAATGCTTGATTTCTTCATCGATATATTGGTTTGAAAATAAATCATCAGCATCATCATCTTGTCGACATCATCATAATATTCATTCGTATTGGTATTCATCATTTATGTATGAATTTCAATGGTTGTTGAAAACGCATTTTGAATATTTGTGGCATCAAATAGAAATATACGAAATGAAACAGCACCAGTAAGCTGTAGCTGCATAAGTAAATTGTTTAACAATAATTGCCCTACAGGCTTTCAATGTAATTTATGCAATTTAGCATAAAATAGTTGTAAAATATCTTCTTGAATGTAAAGGAATTGTCACTTGTTATTTGTGAAACGTGTTTTGTTGGAGATGAAATAATTGGCAAGTTCTTTAGATCATATTTAAGATAACACACTCGTTGACTTAAGATAGAGGACTGTAGTGCATGTCTGATTCGTTACTGAGTTGTTATACATTTTTTTGTTCTTCCATTTAAAATCTATTTCTTAAAATAATTTGCTTAAGAATTTTATTGATTTACATATGTATGTATATATGTTTTTTTACGAGCTCATACATATGATTAAATTGTATGTATATTGTATATGAATAGATTATTTTTTCATAAAAAGAAAAACATAAATTTAAATTGTTATTTAAGTGGATGTAATATTGAAATCGTTTTGATACAAAAACTAATTTTATTTAAATTTACTTTAAATATAGTTACGTTTTAATCTTTTTAAAACGTATGAGTTCGTTGAAATTGCGTTAAAATAAATTTAAACCACTTTGTTGTTGTTACAGTATCTTTATTTACTTCACTATAACTTTTATACTTAATACAGTACTTAATATTCGTTAGTACTTTGTTTATTGACAGCCAAACGATAACTAACTGACACGTAGGTAAAGCAGCCCTTTATATAACTAACTGCCTACAGTTTGGAAGGTTCAGGAAATATCGACCATCTTCTGTTTCCATATCCGTTAATTCAGACGTAACGTAAAGATGGTCGATATGGCGATGCTTCCAAAGTGACTGGGTAACACAAAATATACCAAAATCACACAATGTATTTGTTGTATTTTTATTTTCGCTTAAGCCTGTTCGTCCCGAATAGGCTCATTATCCTTCTTCCTATAGCTCGCAAGTAGTTCTAAATGTACCACTTTTATTTTGGATCGCGGGCTATTGTTCTTCTGCATTCTGTATAGCACATCCATTCCCAGTTAGTTGGCAGCTTTGGGGACACTCCTATCTTCCGCTGTGGGTTGTAGAGTAGAACTAGTTCTCCCTCATGGAAGCACTTAGCATTTGCTGCTCGATCATACTTGGCTTTCAACCTATCACGGGCCATTTTTAGTCGTGTTCATTTTTCTTGGTATTACCGACTGGTACTCTCGACTTGTATTGCTGAAGATGATTCTGACTTGTTCTGACTGCATTTTTATCCGCAATACATTCAGGCTGCTATCCATCCGGCGGCAGCTGGCTTGCATCTAATCTAATAATAACGCTGTTTTAATTTTTTAACTGTCTTTGCCATGCTAAGTTACCCTCCGCTATGTTTCTTATGTTCAAGTGTTGTATTATTAGTTTCGTAACAATATTTTACATTTTTTGTAATTAACGTTTTTTGAAAAATATAATTTAAAAAACCAATGTATTTGAAGCCACACAAGTTTAATTTTTTGTTGTTCAATGAATAAAACATATACAGGGTAAGCAAAAGTCATCTTTTTCATTTGTAAAGGGTGGCCCAACCAAAATGCACGATTTTAATATAAGACAAAAAGTTTTTGGAGAAATATCTTAATATTTTTTATTATGTTAGAAGGATCTGTGACAATTATGTGTGAATCAAAATATCGGCCAAATGCTCGCCACGGCTGTGGTGGCATACCTCTATCCGTCGGTCCATATTTTCAATAACTATGAGACATAATTGAGGTTGAATGTGCCGAGTTATCGCATCCTATAGCCCTTGAATTGTTCTTGGCTTATTGACGCACACCTTTTCTTTTAAATATCCCCAAAATCCATGATCGTGGCAGCCGCGACATAAGATAACTCGGCCATTGAAATGTTTTGTTGGTTGTGTGGCAAGTAGCACCATCCTATTGGAACCACATGCTCGTATCGTCCAGTTCCATATCTAAAATTTCTGGCCACAAAAATTCCATTATCATCTCGCGATAGCCAACCCCATTCACGGTAACAGCTTGGCCGACCTCATTTTCAAAGAATATGGCCCGATGACGCCTCCAGCACATAAACTGTTCCAAACACTCACTCTTTGTGGATGCATCGGCGTTTCAACAACCACTCGTGCATTGCACAAATGCGGCAATTCTATCGGGTCCGCCATTTAACGTTTTTTTTTAATTAGTGCTAATTTCGTGAACAGTACCACTTAGCTCATGTCTAATTTGACAGATAATTAGTTTATCCTTCCGCTGAACGAATATGGTTGTGTATACGCTTGAACAACGCTAGGAAATATTTCGACATTATTTTGAAAATCATGGTAATGTTGCAGAATGTGTGTGATGTGTTCAGATGAAACTCATTTTGATCTTGGCGTGTATGTAAACAAGCAAAATTGTCGTATTTGGGGCACAGAAAACCAACACGCATACACTGAAAAGCCGATACACACAAGACGAGTCACTGTTTGGTGCGGATTTTGGTCCAGAGGCATAATTGGGCCATTTTTCTTCGAAAAAGGACAAGGAGTGGCCGTTACAGTCAATGGCGATCGCTATCGGGCCATGTTGAGCGAAAATTCGTTCACAAAAATTTAAGAGCAGGATATTAGCAGCATTTGGGTTCAACAGGACGGCGCTACATGCTACACAGCTGAAGCTACACTCGATGTTTTGCGCCCTGTTGTTGAAGATTGCATTATCAGCCGCAAAGCTGGTGTCGTTTGGCCACCTCGGAGCTGTGATTTGACACCGTTGGACTATTATTTGTGGGCTGCCGTCAAAGATAAGTATTACGCCAACAAGCCATAGACAATTGACGCTTTAAAGGACAATATTCGTGAAGCCATTGGTGAAATACAGCTGCACACAATCGATAATGTGCTTAAAAAGTGGACAGATCGTGTAGGCTACTGCATGACCAGCCATTTGAGTGAAATTGTTTTCCATTATTAACCGGAAGGATTGTACTTTCAAATAAAAAAAGAAATTTGAGAAAATATTCAGTAGTTTTTTTTTATAGCATTTAAAAAAAAAATAATTATTTGGCGGACCCTTTACTTGTTAACGAATCCACTGAGGTGAAAGTGTGCTTCGTAGCTGAATATGATTGTCTTTGAAAAGTCACCATTCATTTCTGTTTGTTCAACTAACCATTCGGCGTATTGACGATGCTTGTTATAGTCAGCCACGTCTTTCTTCAAAATTCGCACCAGTGATGTTCGTCAGATGTTTATTTGTTGGGCACGACGACGAGTCAACTTTGATGACTGTTCTGGCACACTATCGCATGTACAGGTGTTTCCACATTTACTACAGACCCGGTGTGCTAAAATTTGCGCATAATACTCCCGATTGTGAACACATTTGGTCGATTATGTTGACCAAACGAAAAACTTAGATGTTTTTCAGAAGCCTTATACTCATTCAGGTGCTACAAGAATAAATGATGATGATAATGATGATGTTGATAAAGATATGAAAGCACTCATGGTTAGAGAGCAAATTACGAGTTTTGCTAGAAGTTCATCCGAATCTCGATTCCGCTTCACCATTGACAGCATTGTTTCTAATATAACTCCACAATTATCACGCACTCTCCGAAAAAACCTTACCCAGTCACTGTATCACTCTAAGTGACCAAAACTGCACAACATTTATAAATTTGTGGATTCTATAGGGTTGTGAAGTAACAATATTTTTCGTACTTTTGATCTGATTGTAATCAGCGTTGCCACATAAGAAATTCTTTTCCTACCAAATATGTTCATGTTATTTTGGTCAGCAAAACGGCAATGCCAAGAAAAATTATACGAGTATATGTATACTCTTTATTAATTTATTTTTTTAAATTTTTTATATGGATTTCGGTTTTTTACGGTACAGAACTTGGTAAATTTCTTGTGGCAAATGCCTATGTATGTATGTGTTCTTGTACATTTGTACATTTTGTATACGTATTAAAGCTTCTTGCAATTATGATCGCTAGTGTTACCAGACAGTTTAAATAGCTTTAAGTGATTAATTTTTGTGTTATTTGGCAAGCTTATAGCAGGCTAGATTTGAAAAGTCATTATAAATTTAATGTTTTTAGAAATAAAGCAAAGAATATTTGGTGAGAAGAAAATTTTATGCTTTTCTTGATGATTTTTGTGAAAAACAAATTATTTTTATAAAATGTCAAAGAGAAAGTCTTGTGAAATTTGATTGCATTTTGAGGACGAAGATGGGCAAAAAGCCGAGTGTAAATATTGTAAAACTTTGTTAAGTTTTTCTGGCGGTAGCCATGACAATTTAAGACGGCATTGGAAATCAAAGCACCCTCTAACAACTTTGAATTTTGAAAGGCAGGCATCTATGCCTATAGAAATGTAAATGTTGATGAGCATATCGAAAAACAGCCTTCAACTAGTACTCAAGTACGATCAATAAACCACCAAAACCGAATAACCCAATTCTCCACGAATTCGTAAGCAGTAACATATAAACAATTTCGTTTTAAAGATGATTGCAAAAGGACTCCACCCATTGCGACTTGTGGAAAAACCAGATTTTAAAAAGCTAATTTCCGAAGTATCAACCTGTCCGGGATATAGCCTTCCTTCAAGAAAAACATTGTCCAATAGCCTACTTCCAGGTGTCTATATAGAAATTTTAAAGGAAGTTAAAAAAAAAAATTGCAGTCTGGCACTGTCGTATGTCTAACTACAGACGGTTGGACATCTAAAGCAAATGTTAGTTACGTAGCTGTAACAGCTCATTATATCTGCATTTGTAAGTGATAACACCCCTAACATAGTTGCTGCAATATATGAAGTGGAATTAATTAGCTTAACGCTTTTTTTCATTAATAACGTCACAACGCGAAATAGTACTATTTATGTGAAAGAAAACTACTTAATTACTCATAATCTCACTCTCACCAGGGTTGTCAGATCTTTTTTAAGCTTTTTCGCCAAACTCAATTTCAAATATTGACAAAATCACCAAATCCTCTTATTTACATTTTGGCAATAAAATTTATATTTTTTAAAATAATGAAAAAAATAAAAATAAAATTGTTCCGAATTCTTAAATTTCGCCAAAAGTGGAAAAAAATTTGCCATAATATATATTTTGTTAATTTTATTAAGCAAAAATATTAGCAAAAACAAAAAGTGTACAATGTTTACTATAACATAGTTTATAGTTTACTGGAAGGTAGAAAACTATATAAAACACATTTTGGATATACTCGTAGATATGTAGTCTCATTATTGTTATATATCTAGAACGTTATACACTTTATCTTCGACACATTTCACATTGCCTTGTAGTGGAATTAAATTACACTATGCGACAAAAAAGAACGAAGATAAAATATCTGAAAAGTTATGCTATTTTTCTAATAACCGCTCTCTGGTACCACAAGATTTAGTTTTTGAAATTTTTACGGGTATAAAAAACGGTTTTTCTTACCTCCATACACTTCTAATTTAGTGGAATACAATCCGATTTTAAGCTTTCAGTAGATTTAGAGAGGAGAAGTAGACCTTTCAAATGATGATATGATATAATTCATAGCCCCGAGGTATGCATATGTGCGAATTTTTCAAGCAAACACATTGATTTTTTTTCCACTTTTGTTAATTTTATTTATTTTTATTTAAAATCTATTAGTTTCAGTTCCATATAGGCAACTACAAATTTCTCGTTGCCGAGAACACAATTGAAGTTCAGTTACCATCTATAATCGACACACGATTTTCATACTTAAAAATATAAAAACAATAATTTTAATTTTTCGTATTTTTTATCAAAAATAGCCAACGAAATCACCAAAAAGTCGCCATGTCCCCAAATAACTTTTAAAATCGCCACGTTTGGCGAGAAAACGCCAGATCTGACAATGCTCACTCTCACAACAAAAAATATGTTTAGTTGATAATGTACAAGCGCCACATGTAAAAACAGACATAAATATATTTTCTCATTTAAGGGAGATAGTAATGCAAACCAAATTTTCGTTGGCGTTATAAATTTGATCCATAAATTGATTTATTGAAAGAAAGTGATTTTGATAAATTTTGAGTTGTGACTGATCATGATTTAGTGTGCGATATATGTAATAAAAATCGGTTTTCGAATAATTACAACTTTTAAAAAAACGGCTTTCGCTTAAAAATTAAACAAATAAGCGGTTAACTGGTTCTTTTCTTTAAATAATTTCATTTTAATTTTTGTTGCTTAATTCGGTATAATTGATATATTTCCATTATACATATGCATACATTGTTGAGTCCGCCGGCATATTGTAGTTTTTAGCAAGTAAGTATGCTAGAAAAACCTTCAGCGTTTTAAGTCATTTCTTTCTCGACATTACAATGTCCTAATATTGCACCCAGTGATTCAATTTTTACAGAGAGGGGGACTACTTGATATAGAATCAAGTTTTCCTTGTTGCACAATAACGTCAATATTATGGACATATTTAAGGTGGTTAATAATTCATGGTGTCGACAAGCTTTTTCAGCTCAGAATTCAAGGACTCTCAAAATATCAAGACTTATCCTTTCCACCGAAATCCAATTACTTTCACACTTCAGAGGACATCTGTAGAAAATAACATAGTATTTAATAATGTGTGGCACTGTGGTATGTTAGGGAAGAACCCGCCTACTAACCAAAAAGTTTTCGGTTCAATCCCAGGCCACACCATCTGACAATTTTTATCAGGGGTATCACTTCATAACATTGCTAGCGACTGGTTTGAGTATTTCCGCTGTTAAAAACTTCACTAATTAATACAACTGCCACTCGGAGCCAGCGTTTGTAGGTCTATTTCAATGAGTGTGGTTGATCTGCATTCACCACATAGAAATTAATTATTTATTTACAGAAAATGGGAAAAAGTTATTGTTGCTCAAGTGTGAATATCTTGGTCGATCTACAATGGTTTTCACGTTCTTTGTTAGACGTTACAGTTTGTCATATATATGGAAATAAGACTTTATATTATAAATTTAAAAAAGTACTTAAACGTTAATCGTCGTTTGCAAAAAATAAAAAAATAAAAACGTGTACAAATTATACATATTTAAATTAACCGGTTATTCGTGTTAAAATAAACGATTTATTCGGTATTCGAAAAATAGACATTTTTTGAAAAAACGTATTCGATAAACTCAAAAAATCCGGTTAAAACCGGTCAAATATTAACCGTTCGACCTCCCTAGTATCATGCCTATGTACTCGTATGAAAGTGTATGACAGTTCATCGCTTCATAAAAACGATAGTCAAATTGAGGCAGTAGATCTGTATTGGCATTCCACTATAGTGCCAATGAATTTCTAATCCATTACCACTAATCATTCATAATTAGTGCACTAAATTTCCACTACCACTACCATTAAAATCGTTTTATTTAGTTTTAGTCAATTTTCAATAGCACTGAGTATTAGGGGCGATAATGCAATATTTTTTCACTACCGCTAAAAGTAGTGGAATATGAAATCCACTGCAATAAACCAACTCTGATAAACTTAAATTAAGTTATTATTTTATACTGAAATGATAATTTTTGGTTACGCAAAAATAGTATTTTTATAGAAACCCGTACTAGTAGCTTTTAGACAATTGTCGTTTAATCTCCTGAAGGGAGAATGTGTTTTCTTTCGAATTGTTAGTAAGAATTTCATAGTCGTATTACTCCCAAAGTACTGAACTGATGTAAATAAAGTTGATATTTTGCACATCTCTTTAAGCCCATATATATCTTTTCAAAATCGGTGTAGTAGAACGGGCGTAAAGGAGATACAAAGAAATATGTTCGCCTATTCTTTATATAGATATATGATGGCATTCGAGTCATTTATCTAAAATATGGTGAACTAATATTTTGTATACACAAATAATTAATTAAATTTGTTGTTCTTTGTTTTCTGGTTGGTTCTTTTGGCATGGCTCTGAAAAGAGTAGAATAGACAATTAATATTTTTATTATATTTCTTTTTAATTGAATTGACGGAAACTATTTCTAAAAATTACTTATTGACGTCAGTGTTCTATAAATACATACTTTTAGGGGAAGAATTAATTATCGCTTTTTGAATCACTAATGAGTTGTAAAAGAATTGATGGAAAGAGTCTTTCCCACGGTAAAAAGTTATCAATGAAAGATAATTAAAATTCCAAAGAAGTTCCACAAAACTTAACAAAAAAAGCAAAAAGTTCTAAAAAGCTTTTAACACAGCTTTTATGGTTTACTTCGAATTATAAAATAAAAAATTAAAGATTTGTTGCGAAAATGTTTGTATATCGTTTATTGGAAACTTAATTGCATGCTTTGCTAAACATTAGCCAAAAAATAGTTTTAATTTGAAGAAAATACAAAAAAAAAACTTCCTTTTTCCTTTTTTTATAATTAAAAAAAACGAAAATAATTTAATTTCTGATGAAAGACTTATTAAATTTTTACTAACGTCTTATGAAATGAGCGGCTCTAACCAAGTGAGGATATGAAGCGTAGGCAGTATAGGCAGGATAATAACCGGCAGCCGCAACGAGAGGCGTACGAACAGCAGTGGCTGCTACAACGGGATGAGTGATCACGGGTTGAGCTACTACAGGAGCGACAACAGCAGGAGTAGCAAAACTAACACCGGTTGTCAAGAGATGAGGTTTAGCTAACACGTTAGCCAAAATAGCCAAAAAGCAAATTGCCAACTGAAATAATTTGGAAAATTACAAGAATTTAGTAGTACTTGCGCTTAGATTTTTTTTTATTTTTCTACAAAAATTACTTACAAATTTAAACATTTTACTGTGTATAGATAGGAGTATTACCGTTGATTATGTTGTGGCAGTGTTCGGTTGCACAAGTAAATTGATGTTCGAAACCAAAATGACAATTTGTTTTATACCGGCTCCCATACTCTGTTTGTGTTTGCAAATAATGTTTATTGACCATTTTTCTCTCTTACTTATTTGACTTTTTCTTTTGGTTTATTTTTCGTAGATTTTTTTTTGCTCTTTTTTGTTGTTATCGCTTGGTCATCATGACAAGAAAATGTAAATTATTTTCTTTATAAACCCATTCCTATAGTTCCATTCTTTTTCGTTCACCATTTCGCTTAAGTATTTGGTCGTGACGTAATTTAATTTATTATTGACAATAACCTACAGCGTTGCTAATAATTGGGAGTGTCTGTGATCATTAGAAACTAAGAATATTCGTGTTTATGATATAATCGGATTGATATAACTGAGCTGTGGTTTTAACAATAGATTGCGATATTCTACAAGCGTTGCAAATTGCTTGGTAGTAAATAAGAAGTCTGGCGCGCGATTAATTTTATGGCGAAAGTTAATTACCGATTATTTTTTCAGAGGTTACTTCAAGTCCTTAGCCAACGTAACTAAGCCAACCAAAATCCAAATAAAGGGTGATCCAATCATAATTTTTTTTTTATCCGTCACTCCTCTAAGTAGCATATTGGCTTTCCACAAAGCATCCATTGCTTTGTTTAAGATTCTGAAGCTTCCTCCATATGATTTTTAAGTAGTGGTGAAGATCCTTGCTAATTGGTAGTGATCTTTACTTTAGCATTATAATTTTTCCCAGTAGGTGGCGTATTTTCCTGATCGTTCGTCTGATGTTTGTCATCATCGCCAGAGGTATACTGGAAGGTCAGGGTAGCATCTTCCTTATTTTTTAAATGGAGTTGTCTGGAGGAAAGTGAAGCCTCTCTAGTAAACATTCGAAACCACAATTAAATTTTTCTTCGTCATATCCTCTGCTGGGTCTCGAACCTGGATCGTTTGGGTTGATATGCGTGCATTCTAACCACTACACTACGCCATACCAAACATAATACATGAAGTTAATTCCGAGTTACACCTTAACGTTAAGTTTTTTGCCCATCCTAATTCAATATTTCTTTGTTTTAGTGCTCGACAAATTCAACCATGGAGAGGTACACAATTAAGCAGCGCGTTAAGATTGTTGAAGCATTTTACGAAAATAAGCTTTCAAAACAAAGTGCATTTCGTGCACTTTGTGATTTTTTTGGTCAGCACAATCGACAAATGTGTCCACAATCGGGAGATTTATGCGCAAATATTAGAAAACTGCTTCTGTAGGAAATGTGGAAACACCTGTGAATGCTCGCCCAGTGCGTTTTGTGGAAAATATTGCTGTTGTTCGCGATAGTGTAGCAGAAGAGTCATCAACCTTGACTCGTAGACGTGCCCAACAATTGGACATCTCACGAACATCACTGATGCGTATTTTGAATGATGATTTAAATTTACACGCTTACTAGGGTCAATCGACTCAAGAACTTACTCCTCCTGACCATTTCAAGAGTCGTCAATACGCCGAATGGTTAGTTGAACAGACAGAAGTTGGTGACTTTACAAAGAAAACATTCTTCAGCAACGAGGCATTCTTACACTTTAGTAAATTCGTTAACAAGCAGAATTGAGGCAATTGGGTAAATATTAATTCACAAGTGATTGCTGAAACGCCGATGCATACGGAAAGAGTAACTGTTTGATACGGTTTATGAACTGGCGTCGTTATCGGGCCGTACTTCTGCTAAAATGAGGTCGGCCAAGCATTTACCGTGAATGCTGTACGCTATCGCGAGAAATTGAGGCCAGAAATTGAGGATATGAACCTGGACGATATGTGATTTCAACAGGAAGGTGCCACTTGCAGCACAACCAAAGAAAAAATGGCTGTTTTGCGCGAGAAATTCAATGGCCGTGTTGTTTCATGTTGTGGCGATGTTAATTGGCCGCCACGATTATGTGATTTGACACCATTAGAAAATAAGAAGTATACGTCAATTAGCCAAGAACAATTCAAGAGCTAAAGGATAGTTCGGAACATTAACGACATTGAACCTCAATTATGTCTCAGAGTCATTGAAAATATGTATCGACAGATAGATGTTTGCCACCAAAGCCGTGGAGGGCATTTGGTCGATATTTTGTGGCAAACCAAATTTTCATAGATCCCTCTATCATAGTAACAAATATTAAGATAATTCTCTGAAAACTTTTTGTTTTATTTAAAATTGACATCGTGCGTTTTAATTGAACCACACTTTACTTGCTAAAGACAGTACCAGAAGTACGCTAATGTTTAAGCCATTGTTTTACTGTCGTAAGCATCGATTCAGAATCCAGACTGAAGGGCCATAATAAAAACCGTAAATGTCATAAGCTTTTATTACTTTTCTAAAACATCAAAGTGACTTCAACAAAGTTATTGTCTTGCCTCAATTGTTTACGTAGGAGTGGCATGGTGTAGTGGTTAGAGCGCACGCATACCACACAAGCAGCATAGATTCGAGTCCCCAGCAGAGGACATGACGAACAAATTTAATTGTAGTTTATCGAGTTTTTAATAAGCCTCCCTCCAGACAAAATCTATCCAAAAGAAACCCCACTGAATTTCGAGCTTACCTCTGGCGATGATTACAAACATTAGATGAATTATTAGAGGAAAATGCTGCCTACTGAGAAAAAATTGACTAGCTAAGTAATGATCTCCACCACTACACAATCTTATAGAGGCGAGCTACGGTAGATTAATTATCTATTTAGCTTGGAAATCAACTTGATTAATGAAACTGAGACAATACAATCAATGCTTTATGGAAAGACAATATGCTCCCTAGAGGAGTGACGGAGAAAAACTTGGTTTTCGTAAAAATGCTATGGCTCTTTCCATTTAAACAGTTACCTCATAAATAAATTACATACATACATATGTTCATATCTATTTATTTATTTATTATTTAACTTAAATGCTTTAAATATTTGTTGAATTCTATTTTGACCACACACTTAATAGTCACGTACAGATTCTCTATCCTCTCTCACTTAAAACCAATTGATGTTTTTTTCTTCAAATAGTCCCAACAATTCTCTTGTACCAGTTCATTAATTCGTTCATTAAACTATTATGGGTAAATTATAATGAAAATGAAATTAAAAGAGAATCAACCACAAATAAAAACGTCCAATATTTTTTGGGTGTGTACGGAACGTTCGTGAATTAATTTAAAATAAATAATTTTTTTTTTGTACATTCTTTTCCCAATATAATTTAATTTAGTGGTTTTCTGCATATAATTACCAGAATGACCAGTAAGATAATGGTGAGCAAATACTACAAGGAATAAGAGAATATGTAAGGAAACTAAGGCAGGCACTGTATGTTACCCTACAAAGCTTTTAGTAAAGTATTTTAAGAAAACAAATTTTGGAGGGAAATACCATGGTGTTTAAGTATCACACTAACTGTTGCATTACGAATTTTGTGTACTCAACTTTTAAGCACTTCTTTAGGAACTTTTAGTGCTGTATCATAGCATTTAGTTATGTTGACCTCCAAGATTTGTTTGCTAGTAAACATAACATATGAAGGACAAAAATAACATAACATTATCACCAAAACGAACAAGTATGCTGCCTTAGAGGAGCTGTGCATAAATATATCAAAATCCAATTTAAGGTGCGTTAATACAAATAACATCGAAACTATCCAAATAAATGAAAACCCAATCCAGAATATGAAATCACTCTGCTACCTATTAATCACGATAACAATCAAAGATGAAACTGCTAAAAACATAAGATGCCGAATCAACAAGAGCCGAGCTGCATTCAGCTTTTCCATCGCAAAAAAATATGGTGATCCACATGTATTTCGCGCAATAGAAAGATTCGAATATCTAAAGTATAAAATCGGTTGTACTATATGATTGCGAAACGTGGGACGCTGCTATCAGAGAACTAAAGGCCTTTTATGGCTTAAGAAAAATAATGTTCATCTTCTAGGCGAATACGATCACCAGCGAATCTCTATAGACGACCACACTACAACAAACAGTAGTCTTGAAATTCCGTCGCTGCAAATGGTTTTCAATTGGTCACAACTTAAGGAAGCCCACAAAAGGAACACGCAGGATAGTCGCAGAAGGCAAAACCCAAAAAATACTTGGGGACGACTGGTGGATATGGAATCCCAAGAAGCTGGGCTATACATGGGGTGAAATAAAACAATTATCATCATACCCATCAGGTACTATTACCGGACACTGCGAACCATAGGATCTATTCTGACCCTTTTGGTCTCTAGTTTGTTCAGCAGTTCTGCTGCATTTTTAATTAACACCAACAGATCTGACACCATAATGCCGGATATGTCACCAAGTTAGACTACACATCACCCTTAAAATTTTCATCAACATTTTTCAAAAACTCCACATTCACACAATATATCTCTGATGCCTGTAACCGCCATCCTCTTCAAATGCGCACTTAGTCCACAGTATTGCGTAAGAAGCTCCATTGGGGGCTTCAAGTCCGGCCTGCCATTGTGCCTAAATTGCGGACTAGAATTGCGTAGTCCCCTTTGAGCATTCCAGTGTTTCAAGCATCTGATAATTTTCCAATCCTTTTAGATTCAAGATGGTAGTAAGTGGTGCTGCACAGTAAGGTTCCGGGTCGGGTTAGGGGTCGAAATTCTCAGAAGGTGTCGTGGACGGTATCTTTATTCCTGCATACGGGTGAGAGTATTCTTTAAACTTTCGGACCACTACAGTGTCTTGCACGCGGAGGTCTCACCGATAAACAAGGCGACGTACTGGTTGATGTACAATAAGGTATTTGATATCCGGATCTGTATAGACAGTCAGACTGCCATCAGGGAGCTCTGCGGTGTCCACTCGACAACGTGATTGGTGAGTGAATGCCGGGCGTCTATAAACTAGATGGCGAGACATTCAAACCTAGAGATTATCTTGGTAAGTGGTCGTTCTGACACCCAGGAGAATAGTGTGGCGGGAAACAAGGAGTTTAACCACATAGTTGGGATGTCACTTTCCTCTTGCAGATTTCTAGTTCTGCGAAACATGATGGGTGGGCTACAAATATGGTGGGAGAATGAACCCACGTGCTCTGTATCGAGTCAAACCTGGCTTCTATACGATCGTACTCATTCGGAGTCTATCATGGGAACATAGGCTGCGAATCCTGGTGGCTGACATCACTGGGTACTTGGTGGCTGGTGCGCATGCTAGGAGGCTTGATCTATCGTTCAATGATTACTGGAGGAGCTGGTTGGTTAGTTTGGACCAGGATGTGGATACGTAGGTACGTTTGGATGCCACCTTCTATGGACGTCACAGTGACTTCAATATTGAACCCAACAGAGCTGCACCAGTGTCTCTGACTACCCGTTGTAACTAACTAAATACCAAGGATCTCACGGAATATTTTATAGACAATGCATCCGTTCATCACCATCTATAAAACAATATTAATGTTGTGTTTCATTGATTTTTGGAAAGAAAACTTTAATGAGCATTACGTACTTCAGTTACTGAAACGGCAGTTTCTCTTATCTCATCTTGTACAATATGTAAAATGGAATGTATGTTTGTATGTATGTATTCATGTATGTTTGTTTGTACTCTATAGACAGCTAAACGGCTAAACCAATTTTCTTGAAATTTTTCCAGTATCCCTCTGTATGTCTGAAAGGAATTATAGACTATATAAATTTCAAAAATTCCAACTGAGCGGTGCCATACAAAGTAATAACTTATTTGTCTATATTATCATTGCTAACAGTAGAAGCCTCCAAATTTAGTTCAATAGCTTCATAATTAGTTAATATAAATAATCAGTCAAAAATAATCAGTCAGTGGGCGGAATCGAATAAGTGGGAATGGTACCTCCCATACAAAATATCTTGAGAACGGTTAAATCTAAAGTTTCTCAATTTAGTGTGAATGACTTCATAGTTAATTCAAATCATCTGGGTGTGCTACCTCCCAAACGAACTGAATATTGAATTTTGTATTTTTGGCGACCGGTTAAAGCCAAGTTTCTGAATTTGATGTGAATGACTTCGTATCCCATTTAAAACATCAGTTAAATAGTGGGCGTAATTGGATAAATGGGCGTGGCTCATTCGCCTTTTATATATGGAAAACAACAAGTAAAGCTTCGTTGTCTATCCACACCAGACAAAAAACGTGAAAGATTATACAAGCGGGTGTTGCACATAGTCCACCAAGCAAAATCTATATACGAGTATGTATATACATATGGTATTTAAACATAAATGTGTGCTTGCTTGAAGACTATGTACACCCAAAAAACAGATTCTACAGTATTTTTCTGAAAGGAACAATAGGATATCTTAAATGCTTGAATTTGGAGCGGGAGGGTATATAATAGGGGAAAAGGATAACAAATTATAACAGCCGGGGTTCAGGGTCGATATAAATTTGGATTTATGATAACGTTGGTGAAAACAACTATGCAAGTTTTTCCATATATTAGACTGAGAACAACAGCAAAAACAGGATTATTGTCTACATTTCGACTTTTAAAAGCGATTGTTTTTTTATACGAATATTTATTTGCTCTGTTGTGTGTGATGGATTTATGTCATGCTGTTAATAAGTGGTCCAATACGTCCAGAAGGACATTTATATTCGTCAAACAATGACTAATTTTTGTCTTAAATTTCAACAATTTCGAAGCGTTCCTAAAATGTTTATGATTCATCATGATTTGCCTAAACTTACTGAACAGAAGCTTAAAATATTAGTCTATACACACTAAAAAAACACCCTTTATATGATGTAAGCAGATAGCAATGATAATTTTTTCCAATTGTAATACTTCATCATGCTACGTTTTACGAAATTTCACCATAATCTTAAGTAGGTATCAAACATCAAGTACACGCAGAGAAAAACCAACAGATATTCAACAAAAACAACCTTAAATCAACAGGAAATAACTATAAAAACTAGCCAAGGTGGAAAATCGTAAATTCAAGAACGTTCAACGTAAAAAAAAAACTTAGATTCAAAATCAATGTGGAAAAAACTTTGACTTAAAATTGCTCGTACTGGTTTTTACATTTGCCAATATAAAATCAAAAATTTGAATATTTAATTCAAAAACGTTAAAAATGTTCTACATTATTTCAAAATGGAAACAGATTTGAATCAAAGTTGAAGATTTCCAAATCAACACAACACAACTTGACTTTAAAGGTGTAGAATCTCTGAATCGAGCACTTTCAACAACACTACTATGGTAGCACAGTTCCTGACCTTTTACTTACTTCAATGTTCTTAATTCAAAATGCAATAAACTGTTTCAAAAATTTTATTCGAGGTTAATAATTTACAATAGCATTTTTGGTAGGATATAAAATACATACATAAATTTCATCAAACAGCATTTATATGTATGTAAGAGATGACATCGTCCAATGAAAGTACTTCGGCTAAAAAAGGAATTAAATAAAAAATTTTTACATAAATATATAGTCTATCGATATGATATTTCCAAGCTAAAATACTGGTTGTTCTTAGGGCTTTTCAAGTTAAAGCTTAGATTATTGCAATAAAGAAGGGGGCAGCGCTCTATGTTGACAGCCAGGGAGTACTTAGGGCTCTGGTGTGGCGGAGATATTAAGACTGATTGGAGACTGTAGGACTGTCCTTAGAGGCCTTATGGGCCATTATGTGGTCGAATTGAGCTGGGTATCTGGTCACTGCAATGTCAGCTGCAACAAAGTTGCCAGCGAAATGGCAAGACCGCATTCTTAGAACAGGTCTTTACCTATAGAACGATTGATGAGATCACTAATAGGTCATTTTTTCAGATAGGCAAGAGAATGAGTCTCGATAAAAGCCGAAAGCTCATGGAGTGATAAGAGTAATTACAGGTTATCTAAAGCCTATGACTCGAGCTGAATGAATCGAGAACTCAGTTACTCTTGAAGTTGGACAGGATAACACTTAAGAGTGTGATATTTATAATAACGGGATACTGTCTTTTACGAGGAAACGGAACTTCGAACTTCAGAATGATGCGTGAGGTCAAGATAAACTGGAGACTGCATGTGTAGTAAAAATATATTCAAGTGTATTTATTAACCGTGTAATATTGGCAACAGTAGTGATAAATTAATATTTTTTATTAAAGGTGTTAATTTTTTTTATTGGACTTGTTTGGATTTCAGTATCACCAAGAACATTTTTTTTTCACAAATATACAAAACTTTTATTTGACAGCTTTCAATTTTTATTTATTTTGACTTCTGGTTTGTGTAACTTTATTCTAAAATGTTCAACATTATATTAAGGTCGAACAACTTTAAATTGAAGTACCACAAAGTTAAATCAAAGACGAGTAACCTCACATCAGTAGTGAGTTTTAAATTTAAGCATAGACCAACGTTAATTTAATGTTTAATTTAGAATTCCAACATTTTTGTGTTTAATTCAATGTTGAACATTTTCATATTAACAAAAACATTTTTGTTTTAAAGACTAATACGTTAATTTTATATGGTTTTACATACTTTCATAGTTTTTCACCATTAAATTACCGTTAAAGAAATCCAAGTTCCAAGATTTTTTATTCAACAACTATCTACTTCGATATTAAAATGTGATTTTTCTCTCTGTGTACCAAATTTGTCATAAGGGCTCATAAGTGCTTGACGTAGAAGCATTATTGTAAAAAGGAGACAACGCAAACTTCTATAGTTTTTGACATTCTGTGGCCAGAGCTTGACAACCTTTTGTTATATTCAAAGTGTGGTTTGCAATAGAGAAAACTAGGTGAATAAGACTTTTGCGACCTGTGTCGTAGAAAATGGTCTTTTTTGACTGCTACGATAAGACGACTAGAATTTTCTCTGTGGCTTCATAAAGTCAGTAGTTTAAGTTTACAAGTCAGTTACTTTGGCCGTGTTGATAATTAATGAGAAATAGAGCCAGCGAAGCTAAAAGATGTTTCGTGTGATGTGCAGTTCGATATACGATGTTGTAAATGTAGGTTTCAAATATAGTCGAAACCATTTTGATATTCCACATATTCCATTTAAATATCTTCCTATCAGTCCTTACACCACAAACAAGTTTTATTTAAGATCTCATTTCCATTATAAAACTTTAAATATTTTAATAATTTTTCATATTTTTAAAATATTTAAAACGTTTTTCTCCTTTTTTATCCTTTAATACATATTATTTTATGTGAATATCCTTTTATTTCCATATATATTTACTTTTTAAATGAAACATTTTGTTTTAACAGCTGACAATTTTTTTCATTGCGCTGTCACTGTTGGCTTTAGGCCTGTTCGATTGCCAAAATTAATGCTTGTGTGTGTGTGTGTGTATGTGTGTATTTATTTCTCCGTTACTGCCATTTAAACGGAAATGGATTTAAAGTGAAAACGCCATAATATTAAAAACTATAATCCTTACAAAAAAAAAGGAAAGAAAAAATCAACCAGAATGTGCGCTTAAAGAACTATGCCACTTAAAAATTCAAAAAATATATTGAAAGCGTCGCTTAAAATTGTAGTGAAAAAAAGGTTTTATTAGTGGGTCAAAAGAAAAATTTATAGGTGGGGAGAGTGTAGAAGAGATCAAGCGTCTTATTTCGTAGCTCTTAAACTAGTCCTCACAAGTATGTAGATCAGTCTGATATCTGTCTGGATAATAACAAAGCAGTTCAGCAGTCATTTTCTTCTCCTTCGTATCGTTAATTTACTTCACCTTCGTTCGTTTTCGACTAGTACCTCTCCTGAGATATAATTTTAGCTTCAACTAGTGCCCCACCTTTGCTGAGGATTGAAACCTACCTAAACCAATGCCGTTTTATCGGTCACGGTATAATGTTAATAATATAACACCACATCAAGTAAACGATCTTTTCTTCATTTAAAATTTAATCAAAGCATCACATAGCCCTTCCAACGGCTTTTCTCTTTACTTTATTGAACCAATACGTAAGTCTTCTTTCGGGCTTCACAGTAACCCAAAGCTACATCGGAAAAAACGGTGACGAAAGATATAACTTCTGCCGAAACTCATTCTATGGAATACTCCTACTATTCCTATAAATTTCAATAAGTCAATGTCCAGCACCATAACTACCACAGTTCTAAGACGTGCTCCCCACGAGAATCCGACGAATTCGCTATCTAAGCAGAAACATTCAGAGGTCTTTATAACGATTCGATTGGCCCTTGCAAAGGGCCAAAATTAGATGTGGGAGTTTGGTAACGTGGACAAAGTCGCGAACCCAAAGTTTCAATCGGGGTATCTAATATCTCTAAGCTGTGGCAGTTTATATCAGAGTAAACACACAAACTCTACTGGCATGAAAGCCGACAATCAACCCTGCAGGAACTGCAGAGAGGACCGCAGCAAGGAATATTTGAAGCATCTAATATGCAAGTGTCCAGCGTTAGCTAGGAATATGACTAGGAATCCTGGGCTGACTATACTTCCATACATTAAGAAGCATCGTAGATATAAAACAGTTGAGCGTCATTGCCTTTGTAAAATCATCGGTTGGTCAATGTACAACACATCAGTCGACATCATGGGATGCAACGAGTTTTGTGGTGCCAAAACTGCACTAAGTGCAAATTTTACTCCCATATTTAGGTGGCCACTGAACCAACCAATCAACTAAGATATGCTCCCAAAGTATTAGTCAGGTTTTAAGTTGTATGGTGGTCACAAATACGCAATCACTACCGTACGAGACATCTTTTACATCCGATACCCAAGCTAGAGTTAGTACAGAATATCTCACCGTTTTATTCAGAGATTTTCAAAGTAAATCTTTCGAAATAAGTCAGCTGTTGGGCCATTTACTTCTTATATTCCTTATAGTTTTTATTTTTTTATAATAATTTTAACAACAAATTTAAGGTCAACAACTATATTAGGATATAAGTAGATTAAGTGTATAAATAAGGAACGGAGTTGCTGAATATCTTTTAAATAAATACCAAATCATACGTTCGTGTTTACCTTTTTAAACTTAATTTTTCTAGTTGCCATTTTTAAGTTTAAATTATAATTTAATTAATTTAATCGGTCCCTAAAGAATATTGGGGAAAAACATCAGCTTACAGAAATTTATTCCTTTTTAGTCCGATACCTAAGCCAGAATCAGTACGAAACATCTTGTCGTTTTAATGAGATATTTTTGCTGTAAATTCTTTCATATCAGCCAGCTTACTGTCATTTTTTTTAAAGCAGAACTTTAGACCTCAACTTAATCTGTTTTATGAGAAGGAAAAAATTGAAAAGGTCTGTGGTTAACACATTGTTACGTTTTTATCTTTTTAAAAATGTGTTTTTATGAGTTCATAGATTGTAGTTAAAATAAAAACAAACGTTGTGTTTGGTTTTATTTAAAAATCCTTTCTTCAACACAGTTATGTGCACCACTGCTTGTAATCTTTTTACAGGTAATAACCATTTTAATTCTTAATTTCTCTGTCTGTTTACAACTTTGTAAACAACAACAATTACTCTACAGATCTTCCTTCCTAAAGATATTCCAACCCGATTGTAGTTATAACTTAGGTTCGATCACAGCCTTTTCAACCCGGGGTTATCCACACCACACAACTAAACTGGTTTTTCCTTCACTACTAGCTTCACGAGTTTACTCCCTATAAACTCTCTTTACACCAATAACACATTCGCTGAGTTAACTTTACTTAAACTGAACTCGCTGAGTTGACGACACATAAACTCATTGCTGTTTGCATCGATGTGCTTTTTATATGGCTGAGTAAGCAACACATCGAAAGCTCTCGAACCTCTCGATATTTCAGGTAGATTCCATTTCTTTCTTTTATTTTCTTTTTAGTTCTTTTGTAGCCATGCCATACCTCTTTCAGCTCTTAGTATTTGTTGTTGCTTGTTTATTGTCTGTTACTTGTTTTCTTTGCTGCTTAATTATTGTTGTTGCCGTGTTATTTTTATTTACTTTGTCTCTGCTAATGGTTGTTGTTGTAGATTTGGTTATTTGTAAACAGCACGTATAAGTTGTTCTTGCAGCTTTTGTTTATCTATTTTAGCGAAATAATAAACGATGTGATGCCCAACCTTATTTTCGTAACAATATTTTTAAATACATAGGTCTACTTAACCGAACAATCCGATTTGAGATAGAAATAGCTCCCATAACATTACATGAAGCAACATCGGGACTTTTCTCAGTCAATGAGCTGCACCCAATTTCATTTTTAGACTCATCGAAAGGGATCTATAGTTTAATGCCGGCTCCAAGCTACATATGAATTAAAAAAATTTCAATAGTAGTAATACCTATAACCAGTTACTAGCTAATGTTATACGGAGATAACGATGTAGAAACATTTTTTTCTCTTTCAGATGGTTTGGCCAGGATTGGTAGGCGAGTGTCTTATGTATCATATTACATCGGCATACAAGATATAAGAAAACATAATTATGTCTACTATTTACGCCTTACTTTGTTTATAACCTCCAATAAATTTGGCCTAAAAAAACAAATGAAAATATATGGAAGTACTCGTATATTCCTGCTAAGCAGCCGATATGTTCGCTTTGATTTTGAATCAATCGATTGATGTTTTAAAGAAGCAATTAAATGTGCACAATAATTACAGACCTTTGTGCTACATCTGTGCTTTGTCTACGCTACTGTTAATAACACATTAATACTTCGATATACATACATACATCCTATTAAATACATGTGTGTGTAAATGTGCTTTCGCATGTGTATGCAAAAGTATATATATTTTACATATATGTGTGTAAAATTTATTACGTTTGAAAACTAGTCTAGACAGTGTGAAATCATATGGATTTCCTGATGATGTGGTTCTTTTCTGTAATTTTTTTGTTTTTGTTTTTCATAGTATTTAAGCCAATATGAAAATGCATTTTTAAATCCATTCAAAGCATGTGCTTATTTTTAAATTTTAATAACAATATAGTACATATTGTATACATGTACATATATACACAGTCTTACAAAAGTATACAAACGCTTAATAAGTTTCAATTTTCTTTAAAATTTTAAAATTAAATTTTTACTTTTCTTATATTTGGTATTATTTCAAATAAAAAATTAAACGTATTGCGTATGCTGAATAACTATTTTTTTTTTAATTAAAATGCATAAAATTCTCCATTGTCTGGGATATTAATAAATTGACCTCAATTAGCACACAACCTAATTGTGTTCTAGCACACAACCTAATTGTGTTCTAATTGCTAGAAATCATAAAATTTTACCTAAAGTGACCATATTAAAAAAAAAAATTGTTTTTTTGCTGTCAATCATAAAAGTGCAATCAATATCAATTTCTATCAAAAAACGAAAATTAATAATATGGCGTTTACACCTTGTTGGTAGTTATGGCTAGACATTACAATACAGATGTATTATCAAACATAATGTATAAAGGAAAAAAGCCTAAACTGTTGTAAAAATCAGAAACCAGAACAATTTGAAGAAAATATTGCAAAAATATTAAATTTTAAAATGTCAACGGCCAATATGACAATATACAATTATGTGACCGCCCTCGTATACTCGTCGATCGAACGGATGGGGCCAATATTCAATTATTAGTATATTATTGTATCTTGCTCTTGATCCAAGGATTACAGGCTGCCTCTATCCTGATCATAGGCCTTCTAAAATTTGTCTCCACATTTGTCCAATTGCGGCAAAATCTCTATCAGTTTACCCATTTTTGTAAACGTATGTCCGAAATTCAACATGTTACTAAGGGGATGCAAACGTCGATATCGGTAGACCTAAATTTGGATGGATTAAATCAACGCTACAAAAGTGGATGCCATGTTGAGTATTCAATTGGTAAGGGAAATCCAGAAAAATGAGGTACAAATAATTCGGAAGTTTAAGTATTTAATAGGTGTGAAAGCTTTTAAGCCATTTGCAGGTCTACTGAGCTACCTGCTACAAGTTTAACGTCAGTATCGTCACGCTGCAAGTGTAAATACAATGCGTCCACCAACGCCCGCACACATGATATCCTCCACATGTGAGTACCAAAGTCGATGGCAAGTTATTTGGTCACGATTTCCACCTTCATAAAGCGACGAAGACTATCTCAATTCCTACCGATCTCTTGCTCATGTCACTCGGGTAAAAATGTATCTCCACACCGAATTAGCGCTCTCTCCGCGATTTGGGTATAAGTCACAGTCACAACACTGCTCCCACAAAGGAAGCCTCACCATAGTCAAATAAGCATCAATCACAACAAATAAGCATCAATCACACAACCATGTAAACGACACAATCACACAACTAGACAGGCACATCATAGGCCAATAAACGACAGAGTGCGCTCATAAAATACCCACCGCAGATGATGCCGCAAAAGAACCTAACATTCCCTAACCCTAGCACCCCTCTTACTAAAGACAATGAGAGCAAATCGCCGAGCCTTCCAAAGCCCAACCAAAATAAACCATATACCCCGTCAACCAATCGTCCCTAAATCCCTAATATCGTCATAAAGCGCACACGCCGTCAGAACATGCCGTGTGTCTAGTGAGAAAAAGGCTAATATAACAGAGTTTCGAGGAAAAAGCCACTGCTCAGAGCAGCAAACATTTAAAATGCTTGACATATGTCGGTTTACCGCCGACCATATGATAAAAGCTCTCTCTACATAGATTTAAAAGTTTAGCTATGTTTCAAGTGTTTAAATGTTGTATATGTCGGAAAATTCAATACTTCTTTAATATAATGAAACGAAACATTTATTAAGTCTGTTCTGGAAATGGCCATTTAATAACATTCAAAATAGACTGGAACACCGCTCAATAATTATATTAATATTGTAAAACCCTATATTATATATATAATATATAATTGGAGGAACCTTTCAATTAAAAATTGAAAAGGTATTATTTAAAATAAATCTAGTTGAGTCAAATAAGTAAAGTAATAAAGTAAACACCCTTATATTCTTGAATTTAGTTTATAGTTTAGTCTTTTAAAATGCGATTTATTTAAACATTTTATATATGTTTATATTTGTTAAGTTTTGTAACAACAAAATTCTTACAACAACTAAAGTTATACAACAAAAATTGATAACTTTTCCCCATACCTCTAATAAATCCACCTGTAATTGACGTGACATAACGTTTTTTAAGATGTAATTTTCAAATATCATATACTATATATACTTTATACTTATACATATCACTGTTTGGTGCGGATTTTGGTCCAGAGGCATAATTGGGCCATTTTTCTTCGAAAATGAGCAAGGAGTGTCCGTTACAGTTAATGGCGATCGTAATCGGGCCATGTTGAACAAATTTTTGTTCACAAGTATATAGCAACATTTGGTTTCAACAGGACGGCGCTACCTGCCACACAGCCGAAGCTACACTCGATGTTTTGCGCCCTGTTTTTGAAGATCGCATTATCAGCCTCAGAGCTGATGTCGCTTGGCCACCTCGGAGCTGCGATTAGACACCGTTGGACTATTATTTATAGGGTGCCTTCAAAGATAAGTGTTACGCCAGCAAACCAGAGACAATTGACGCTTTAAAGGACAATATTTGTGAAGCCATTGGTGAAATACAGCTGCCCACAATCGATAATGTGCTTAAAAATTGGACCGATCGTGTAGGCTACTGCATGGCAACCATTCGAATGAAATTATTTTCCATTATTAACCGGAAGGATTGTACTTTGAAATTCGTAAAAATATTCAGTAATTTTTTTTTTATAGAATTTTCAGAAAAAAAAAAATATTATTTGGCGGACCCTTTATATATAGTAGATATAGTATATTGTTACATTTTAACCTTTTTGAAACGTTTGAGTTCTTTTTGTGTTAAAATAATATAAACACCACGTTGTTGTTGTTTTACAGTTTTATTTCCTCACTGTACAGTATACAATTATAACTGTACAGTCTTCAACTGTTTTATCTCGCACTTAATATTCGTTTATACAACACTTTTAATTATGCCTACACACGAGTTTACGTTATGACTGCAAAGCGATAACTATATCGACGTTGGCAATCCAGCCTCCGTATATACCTAATTGCCTACAGTTTAGAAAGGTTTGGAATTGTCTCAAACGCTCTCAAATGCTCTATTTTATGTCCGATAATTTTAAACATATAAAATTATGTTAACCAAGGATGGTCGAATTGGCAATGACGTCAAATACACACATCAGTATGGCAATGCCGTCGAATACGTAAATCAGTACGACATTACCGTGCTCACGCACTCATAACCATGACATAAACCAATAGATTAAAATCCCACAATACAGTCCCTGATGTGTTGTATTTTGCTTTTAGGAATTTTTATTTTCGTAACAATATGACTCCTGCTTAGAGCAGGACCATTTACATTTATTTATAATTCCTTTATAATGAAGTTTTTAAATTTGTTAAGAGAAAGACTGGCAATATTATATTTTTAAATATTTTTATTTGCTTTAATAAACACTTGTTAAAAAAAAAAAATAGAAATCTGGTCAGAGAAAGATTAATTTTTTGCTGTTGTGCTCAATAGTTGTTTTTGTTTTTTTTTTTTGTTTGTTTGTCGTTGTACATACGTATTACTTTAAGAAATTCATCATGTTTATAATGATTCTTATTTTTATGAAGTAATAAAGCAGAAAAAGAAAAGATTTTTCATTAATTCTTAAGAACTTCAAGCGGACCCTCAAATAAAAGTCTTCATTTAGGACTTCCTTTTTTTGTTTTTCTTTTTGCGTCGTTCATACTTTGTTTTCCAATTTTTTTCAGTCATTCATTCAGTCAGTCATACTTCCAACATTTCTTTTTCAGTCGCACAGCAGAAACACACACACACACAAATAAAGAACGAAGAATTAAAACAATAGAAGCTGTAGCGGGATAACTTTGGCTGAGATGATAAGGAAGGAAGTTGTAGACGAAGTACTAAAGAAAGTAAGGAATTTTTTTCTTTGTGTGTGTGTGTGTGTGTGTGTGTGTGTATGTGTGAAAATAATATAACGTGAAAACCACCAACAGCATCATCATCAGTCAAGATTGCTGCTGCAGTATGAAGTTAAAATATGTTGTAAGTTGAACAGAGACGAAACATACGAGCAAGGGGATGCCTTATTAAAATCAAACAAGAAAGTACTTCATTTGAAAAATAATAAAACAACAGCAACCAGTAACCAACAAACAAACCAGTAACAGCAACAGCTACAGCTTCGATGAAGGTATGTTTGGCAAAATTTCTTTCTTTTTTACCTGCTCAGCATGTACACAATTACACACTCGCATAGCATACATACATAGCAAGTAAATAATAAATACCTTCAAGTTTTCATTAAAAAATTGTTTAGTTAGACAAAAAACAAGAAGAAGAAAAGAAAAATTGTAGATTAAAAAATAAAAAAAAACTTGGGAAAAATGGAGACTTGAAAAACAATATTCATCTATTTACATAAATATTTTTTCTACATACGTATAACGTTGAAAATTATTGAAATTCGAGGAAAAATTTCCATGAAAAAAAAATAATTTTAAAAATGAATTATTAAATATTCCTATACTGCGTCTTAACTGAAAGCCAAAATGTTTAGTTCAGATTAAAACCCATTACTGCCCAAAGTGTTTTCTTTCTTAGCGCATACTATGATTTTGACGTAATCCAAGTTAAGATAATTGAGGGATGTCATTTCGTATCACCGCAGCTTCACACATTTTTTCACAAATTTAAATGATGGATCGCTTGTATACGCTTTGCTGAAAACAGACCTTGCAGAATCTATATTGTAATGCTTGGATTACAGAAAGTCGATCGACAATGTTTTTTCTTCATTCGGAAAGAAATTAGGTACAAGCAATTAATGAAATACGAGTATTTGTTTAACATGCTTAACTGTCACTTTTGACTTAATAGCATGACACTATAACCTCTGCATTTAGTGATGATTTTCTCCTAACAATTTTCTACATGTATGAATCATGGCGGCCGATTGCGATGCGACTAAACACTCTTTTCAAGATTGGAATATGAACCACTGATAACATATAGTTCAGCAATGGGTTTCGATTCAAACAGGCAGGTAGTAAGCTTACTGGGGCTATTGAAAAATATTTTGGGATTGGTGATCCACCTTTTCTACAATAAAAAAGCCTTATGAGTGGTAATTTTATGATATACTGCAGGGGTATAGTCAAAGGTTAAGTACAACTCACAACTACAACTTTGCTATCGGGGGCTTAGACTCTATCTGTGAATGCAATTCAACATATAGACACAACCTATAGTTCTCAAAAAGGCCGTAGTAAGCACACTGTGCCTATTATATGGCTGGCGAACCTCAAAGTGGAATCATCGTAACAATCACTGACCATGGTAAAGCATCGATAACTGATTATGAATAAATAAACTTTGGTGCCACACATAACTTTTTAAAGTAGTTTTCCAAATTGTCATAGATGACAAAAGTTGATTTGTCATGCAGGCGTCCGGTTATTACTAAATCCTAACAAACAATGTAATCAATAATCATTGTGCTTTATTTGTAAACGGGGAGCTGTAGCAGACAAAATCTTGTATCGTTCATCATGAGGTTGATTCATAACAAACATCGTCGCTAAATTTTACCATGAAATCTACTCATAACAGACAATGTCGCTTCATTTTAGCTTTCATTCAATGACAGTGTCATACATAATTACCTTTGTTTATATCATTGTCATTAGGATTTACAGTTTCATTTATGATAATTTCATTCGAATTTCGACCCGATGTTGTGGAGATGATTCATCGAAAATATTATAGTGACCAATAAGGAGATCGGACGGTTATTATTCGACCGATTTTTTTGGTTTTATCGAATACGGTTTTTTTAAAATCGTCATTTTTCGAATACCGAATAAACCGGTTGATTTAATACGATTAACCGGTTAATTTAAATAAATATAATTTGAAAATATGCTCATCGTTTAATTATTTGTAAAAATTTAATTATTTTTGTATATGTAACAGCCTTGAACGTCTCACAAAGAACGTGAAAATCAGGGTAGATCTCTCTCCTTTTCTCATCTTCTGTAAATAAATATTGATTTTTATATATGAAGAATGATCAACTAGACTTAGCCAATAAACCCACAAATGCCGGTTCCGAACGGCTGATATATTAGTTAGTGAAGTTTTTCACAGCGCAATATACATAACCAGTCACTAGTCATGTTGTCAGGTGATAACGCTGTTGAAAATTGTCCGACCGTGTGGCCTGGGATGGAACTGACTCCCGACTTTGGTTGGAAGGTGAGTTCTTACCCAACATACCAGAGTGACACACACAGTAAGGTGTGCTTCAAAATGATAAGGTCACCTTAATATTTGCTCAATTCATCCAAATATAAAATGTTACGTATGGTCACCTTATTAAAAAAAATTCTGCGTTCAAATAAGTGAATAATAAGCCGGTTTTGCTTTTAGAGATGTGCCATAATATTATGTTTATTTAAATTTATATAAATAAGTGCTAAATTCAATGCGTCAAAATGATAATGTCAGTGTCCAAACTTTTGTTTAAACAAAGCATTAATCAATTATTTTTAGTTTATGCAGTTCCCATTTCCTTCTATTATCTTAAAAAAAGGGGTGGCAACGCACTTACTAAATTGTTTAGAACGTTGGAGCGGATTTCGCGCCAGCTGTTGCAGATTGCCACTTTTAATACATATTTTGTCCGGTACTGTTTGTAGTCTGCATAAAAATTATGCACAATCAGTCCCCACAAATTATCCATGGGGTTTAAACCGGAGAAACGTACTGGCCAATCAAGTACTTTAATATTGTGTTCCTCAAACCATTGTCTGGTCGACTTGCTGACATGAAGTGCTGCGTTATCTTGCTGAAAAGTGAAAGTTTTGTCAGCATTTGGGGCCAAATAAGACAGAAAACGTTCGGACAGAATGCCCTGGTACTCCAAACTGTTCATTCGAGTGGAAGGAAAATAGAGTTCCAGGGTAGAATGGTAGCTAAAGCCAGCCCAAACCATCAAACTGCCACCGTCGAAATTCCGTTTGGAAAAAAACAAGGGCTCCTTCCTTCCATCCATGCAGGTTAATTTTTTTCTTAATCTTATGCTGCTTAATCAGACAGGGGCATTTTTTTTAATTTTTCTCGAATAAGGTTTGGCTGGGCGTTGATAGCTCTTGGAACTATGCTTTGTGAAGCTTGTAATTTCAATTCCTCTAATTTTCAATTCCATAATTTTCTCTGTTTTAGTTCCAACGTAACAACCAACTTTATGGGTAACACTGTGATTGATTAGTGGTGAAATTCCAAAAGGTAGTTAGCAAGCAATTTTATTTTACAACAATGGGTTAAAAACAGTTTTTTTTCATCTCCCGAACATATCAAAATTTTGAGTTGTGACTGGTCATGATTTAGTGTGCGATATGTTGATTTAAAAAAATAATAATAAATTTTGCGAGAAAAAGTTATCGAAAAATTTCTCTTATGATTAATACAACGTACCTTTTCAATTAGTACGTTGGCTAACTAAGTAGTTGTGACACTTTACCACAACAAAGAATGTAAGAAAACGGAAACAAACTAAAGAACTTTCATAGTCGACAGGAAGATTGTTATTATTATAGCTATTGTTGTTGTTGTTGTTTTTTTTTAAATTTGGAAAATGTTTTATAAAGACAAAATTCTATAATTGCCATTGTTGTTGTGGTTTTCATTGTTGACTATGTTAACGTGGTTCCTATTGTTGCAACAGCTGCACCCTTACAATTTCATGCAACCATAGAAAATGGAAGAGAAGACGTGTAAAATTCTTGTTGTTTTGGCTTTATGGTTTATCAAGATTTAAAGTTTGAGGGAGAGATGCAAGTAGACCTTTAAAGACACCTACTTTACCGTCTCATAGACGCATTTGTCATTATTATTAGGATGTTTTAAGTCGGGTATTAAATACTTCATACTTCTGCTTAGGTATGCATACACAGGACTAAAACCAGACAAAAATTCGAAGGCGGGAATAAGTTTTAAATAGAAAACGTTTTGCATATTTTTTATTTTTTTATTTTATTTATTTCATTTCTTATGTTGCTTAAATTCTTGTTTTTCTGTATAGCAAGCTTCTTTATGCCACCTTTTCTTTAAAAACTTCTGCTTTCAATTTCGTAATTGTGCATGTGAGTATAAATGTGCGTCATTTTATACACAGGTGGTTCATTTGGAATCGCGTCGTAGATATTAAGTGCTCCCAACAAACCAAAACAATTTAGAAATAATACTTGTAACAAGCTTATTAACATAAGCCTTAGGCTTAGAAAAGTGTTGTGAATATTATTGTAAAAGGCTTATTAAAAATTGTTTAATAATGAAAACTGAACTCTTGTGATAATATTGTCTCTATAATATACAGTAAGCTTAGAAGTCTAATTAAAGAATATCCTTACAGAAAAATAGTTTTCTAATCGTGCTTATTATAAGCTTACATTCGTAATATTTTTGTTAATTGAGGAATATAAATATATGTATATGTATGGTTGTCACCACAACAGATTCGGGCGATTGTTTTTCCAGTATAAAGCCCTAATTCCGATTAAATTGAGAATTTTTGGACAAAAGCAAAAATATGCTTCAAAAAATATAATTGGACTTAGGAGAACAAGTTGGAAGTACGGGAACGATGTAAAAGGCATTGTCATG
>JAKWBJ010000185.1:3650000-3755174 GCA_023159175.1 Wohlfahrtia magnifica
GATGTTCAGCTACTTAATTTTTGGAAACAAATTTTTGGAAACGGCAGCGCTCACCATTCACCGTAACGGCACCTTCTTGCTCAATTCAAAAGAAATAAGGACCGATGATGATGCCGCCACCGTATAAACTGCACCAAACAGTCTATTTAATGGATGTGATGGTGATCCATTAACGACTAGAGGAGTGTCTTAGCTCCAAATAAATTTCCACAATTCAAAGTAAGAATTCACAATTTAAAAGCGTTGTTCTGGAGTCAACCAAATACTGATGACTTGCCAAACCTTACTGAACGGCTAGAGGAATCTTCGCTCTAAATAAATCTCCACAATTCAAAGTAATATTCCACAATTTAAAAGCATTGTTCTGGTGTCAACCAAATCCTGATGACTTGCCAAATCTTACTGAACGGAAATGGTAGTTATCGATATCGATAGTTCTTATGCAGCTAAAAAACGACCTTAATATTAGACTATCTGAGTATTAGATTATTATTATTATATATAAATTAAATAATTTAAATTTTATTATGGAATAATTTTGTGTAGATTTTTTACATTGTAAAAGAATTACTAATGATTTGTAATGTATGTACATATATAATAAAGAAGATATTCAGATAAAATGCGTAAAATTGAAATACATATTGAAATACATTGTGTGTACAAGACAATCTCTTCTTCTTTGTTTTATCGAAATAGTATAAAAAATAATACAATCATAACCTCAAATTTTATTTGTCTTACCAAATTACAAATTAATTGATGATATGAATTTCAAATAAATGTACACATATGTATAAAAGAGTGAAAAAGAATATGAGAGATAATGAGAGTGAGATAAGCGAGAGTTTTGAATAATAAATCACTAATTGAAAAAACAAACATGCATATGGTAAAATGTAGCCACAATAGTTAAGCGCATGTATTAAGTATAATCATACATTCAAAATGGTTGTGTATATAAATGTATGTACATATGTATACAAAAGTTTTTCGTATTTATGTTTGTCGGTATTTGCATAAATTTTAGGTGACATTTGTGGCACCTACAAACATTTTTGACAAAATACTATAAAATCAATTACAAACTCTAACTTTATTTTATATATTAAAGGCGATAATAAAAAGAAGACGATAAAATAATTAGCATTAAAATTCTAAACTTTTAACCTTCGAACAGTACATATTTTATATCTAAAATAATTAATTAACTTGAAGTTAACTGTAAACGTTTTAATAATATTAATAATATCTAAAGTAAAAATTAAATAGAATACATACATAATACATTCAATATACACTTACCCCTTTACCAAAACGCATACGTTTTAAAGCAAACGAAAGCAATTGACTCAACAAATCCAAAGATAGTTCATTTCGTCGTGACCTTTAAAACAAATTAAAACAAAATTATATTGTACATACATACTGTAAATAAGCTGATAAGGTACCTTTTAGGATTATTTAACATATTTTCAACAGAAGTACATTCTGGACACAACCATATATTGTCAAATTTACTCATTTTAATGCATGATGCATGAAAACTGCGTATACATTTATAACAGCATAAATTTACATTGATTTCGTGGCACTTCCAACAGAAACTATCATAACCGGGCTAAGAACAGATAAAAAAAATTATAAAAATATTATTGCACTAAATGCACACCAGTTAATTGTCTATGTGTATATTGTATATAATAAATAAGTAAAAGACAACAACAAAAATTTGTTTTATTTTTTAACTCGTGTGTATGAATACTTTCTATGAATCATCATTATTTTTTTAGATGAATATATATACATATAAATGTATTTCTTTAAAATTTTTTAAATTTTGCTTTTTATTCAATTAAGCTGAACATTTAATAAGCAGCTTGGTAGAGAAAATTATTTTAAATTAAATCTTGAGATTCAACTAAATTAAAGTGTTATATTTAGATTAATTTCTCAGTCAGTCTAGATTTTATCTAACTTTTAATTTTACTAATGTTAATATTTAATAGTTTTATTTCCCTCATTTTGATTAACGAAATCTGAACAAAATTCTATCAAAAAATATTATTTTAAGGCAAACAAAAATTAAATTATAATATTTACTCTTATTAAGTACCTTTGGTGGTGGCTGCCAAATTGATTTTAAGTGTGTTTCAATAGCATCACTAACATCTGCTGACAATATATCACCAGTTGAACTGGCATTACCGGGCAAAGATGCATTACTTTCATTTATAGATTCATCATCTGCTTGTTCAGAAGATTCCACTAAAGATACCTGATTATCGTCATTTTCTAAAACTGTTTCATTCTTGTTGCGTTTTACATAACGTTCTCTACTGCTACTATTTCTTTGAACGTCCACATTTCCTCTTCCTACAGAAGTTTCATTCACTTGGTTTGGAGTTCTTCTATCGCATGACCGAGATCTGCCATTAGAATGAGATCTGGATCTAGAACGACTTCTGGGAGTTTCACAGGCATGTATAACACGCTGTAGAAATTCCATTTGCTTTTGAGCAAATTCTGAGTTTTCTGAACGCATATTCGTCCTTTTATGTAGACGTTCTTCAGATGGCCATTTCTTAAGTTTTTTATGTGAACGTGATAAATGAAATTCACTATTGTGCATACTCTTGCTACGTGATCTTGGCCTTAGATGTGAAGAGGAGTCCAAATCTGAATCGTTATCTTTTAAGGGGGCATAACGTTTACCATGTTGACGTTTTCCTTGCGATGGACTAATATTATTGGAACCATCATCGTAAGCATATTTTTCGGGTGTCAATCGTTGATTTTTTCGTACCGATGAATACGAATGATCTGCAGCTGTAGATGTAAGAGGTACAGAATCTTTTGCTCTTAATTTGCGTGGTTTTTCACTTGCAGCTTCTGTTACAAATTCCGTTAAGATTTTCGATTCATTTACAGATCTCTGTAAAGCCAAATATTCTCTTGATAAAGGCGTGCTACTACGTTGGCTTAAAATTGAATTAGGTTCTGGTTGTAAAATATTAGTTGATTTATTATTTTTAGCATCCGTTTTGAGTTGTTCTCCTTGTGCATTATTTATTTCTTTTGTATGACAGATTTTTATTTTCTTAATCATGCCATCATTGCCCTGAACAATTAAAGTGTCGTTCTTATGGTCAGCTAATGTTTCAACTTCTGCATATGTTTGTAATTCCGATTCATCTTCTATGTATTCTTCAGTAATTCTCTCCTCTCCTTCATAATCTAGTGAAAAGTCCTCATCATCAGTGTCCTTACCACTATTTCTTTTCTCGATATCTTCTTGGTCTTGAGTTAAAGATGTTGATGATTGCTCTTTCACAAACTTGACCATTTCATTATCTCTAGCATTTGGCCCATCGTCTTCATTGTCCTCCTGAACATACGAATTGTATTGAACATCTTCCTCCATTGTATTTTTAATACTGTTATAAACGACGTTGTCTTCTTCTTCCTCTAAAGCTTCATATACCGGTTGTGCTACTGAATCGTGACTTTCATCAGCCATTTCATTATTTTCCATATTTAATTAATTTACAAATTCCAAATTCTGTCAATTTCAATACTTCACTTTAAGAATAATCTGAAATTATATAGAAGTGAATAAGAGATTAGAAATATATTTGAAATTAATACCTACTTTCTTTAATTGTTAAATAATTACATAAGTTTTGGTGGTGGTATAGTGTAGTAAGTGGTAGTAGCAAAATTAATTTTTCTTATAATGTCAGCCCACATTAATCCACTTTTTTCATAAATTTTCCTTTACTTTTTAGGTATATTCTATTAGGTATATTCGTGAGTGCAATTTGCTATGCAGAGACAGACCACTCTACTATATAATGCCGAACGAACGATTATTATTTTAAATACAATATACCGAATCGTCAGTTTACGTTTATTGTACTACATATGTACTACTACAACTAGAAGAAATACAACATCAATATTATTATTATAATCAAAAATAAACGAATGAACTAACGAAAATAAATAATAATAAAAAAATATAAATAAAACAGCGAAATAAAAAAAATAAAAAACAAAAAACGAAAAAAAGTATTATAATATAACGATGTACATATGTATGTACGCAAAATGGGAGCCAAGCAATACAAAACACAATCTTACTCTGAGCGATACTGACTGGCTGGCTGACTATTAAAATTTAATACCAACAACAAAAACTACCACATGGCAAATAAAAAGTGTAGACTTGATACAATTTGTTTGTAGTCGTCGTCGGATATTTGTAGACATTGTAGAATTCTCTTTTTTTCTACACTGAGAGCTTAATGTAAAACTTGTATATTATTTGTTACTTTGTGGAGAGTTTATATTATATTTTATTAAAAAGAAAAAAAAAAAAACTGTGTTAAAATTATTATAAGATATCGGGTTTTTAATTTCTTCTTACTGATGTTAATATCTATTAAACATTAAGTCAAGTCATAAAAATAAGGCATCTTAAAAATAAATAATTTAATTTAAAGTTCTTTAAGCAGAAATTACGAAACAACTATTAAACGTTATTTTTATAAAACTTGATTTCTTACAAAGCGAACACAATAAATACAAAATTTAAGTATTTTACTTAAAATTTATAGTTTTTAAGTATAATGTGTACTTTAAACTTTTGTAAATTTCCAAATTTTTCAACATGATTGTAATGTAACATGTTGGTTTTGTATAAGAATATTTTAACTTACAAATTTTTAATTTAGTGTATGATGATATAAAAAAAAATTAAATTCCATAACCTACATATCTGTCCCGATTTGGAAGAGAGCCTTAAGTCGACTTAAGCTATTCTTATTTACCGATACATATTTATCATTTTTAGAGAAAATCACGGGAAAAGATCTCACAGAATACACTTCTACTGAGAAAATTCTAGTCGTATTTGATGTTCACTTTTTCGTATATTGTCTTTTATCATATAAATCTGTGTCGATAAGTCGACTTAAGCTAACTTCCACACCGACACAGATATACTGGTACGGTAAAGAAAATTATATAAATTATTATATTAAAAGTTCTTTGCAAGTACATTTCTAAACATTTGGAAAATTTTTACAATTTTACATTAAATAGCCTTAAAAATTTATTAATATCTTAAAACTGATTTTTTTCTCATTTTTGGTTGACAGTTTGCGAACAGTCAGTCGGTTACTAGAAATTCAAACTTTGCAAAATGTTTAACAATGAAGCAACTTTTGTCATAGTTTAAAGGAAACCAAAGCATAACGATTATCAGCCCATTTAGCAATTCTATAATAAATATGCCTTATAATTTATGCTTTAAAGACTGGATTTCAAAAAGAAATATCTCAATTTTTTTTTTTTTTTTTTTTTGATTTGTTAGTCTGTTCTTTCTGTTACACTATGCGACAAAAAGGAACTAAGTTGAAATACGTAGGAAGTGATATTATTTTTCTGATTTCTTCTTTTCCTGTCCAGTTTAACAAAAATCTCCTTTTGAAGTTTTCGAAACAGTTCTAAAATCTTGAAGTATTCCAACTTCGTTCCTTCTTATGTATATATTATAAATGTTATTGTAAGTTTGCTTAATTGTTTGTTTGTTTGTCGATCAATCACCCGTAAACGACTAAACCGACTTTGTTGAAATTTGGAACACATATCGATCCAGCTAACGAAACGCTATATATGTTTTTTTTAGATTTATTAGGTGATATGAGTTTAGCATACTCTTTAAAAGTATGTGGTTTAATCACAGATTTAACATTGCAAATTTCTTTGACCTCCCTAAAGTATGCAAATAAAACTGAAAGATAATTTTGTTTATTCACCGTTAAAATCTGGGAAAAGTGGTCAAAATTAATGACTTTTCTTCTGAAATTACATACAATATTTTTCTTCTTAAAGAAAATCTTTTTGTTTGCTAATATTCATCATCCACTAAAATGTGCTGTACAAAAGCACATTCTCGAAAGTAGCACTTTGAGGGACCAATAAGTAGTAAAAGACGAATTTTTGGCTCATAGTCATTCCTATGAAACATGTAGTTATTACGGTATATCTTGGGAACTATGAAAGATAGAATCGTCAAAAAAAATATAAATAAAAAATAATTAATATCGTACATCCCAATAAATATATCAACGGGAAGTCGTCTTAGCATTCTTTTTTATATAAAGACAGGCAAAAAACATAGAGGATTATCCCCCATTTATAATACGCATATACATATATAGATTTCCAGGCAATGTCGGATTACATATAGTAATGTAGATATAATTAAATAATTTTGCTTTGACATATTTTATTGACTTTTTACATATTTTTATTAGACTTTAAGCATCTTAAACTGAGGTAAATAATATAACATGCTAATAGAAACAATGTTACCACACTTTAAAATGCTGACAAAGAAATTTTATATCATCATCATCTGCAGTGAAATCATGTGGTACAAAAATAGTTAACAAATGCATTTAAAAATTTTACGCGTTTAAAAAATTTTGTTGATAAAATTTTGAATTATAACAAAATTTAGTTAAATCAGATACAATATTCTTGATATGTATATGAACAAGAAAAACTTGAAAAAATTAAATTCTGAAAGCTAACCTAAAACTATTAAATATTATAAGAAATGAAACTTTTTTCAGAGCACTAGATTACATTTTTAATGTGCATGTTTATACAGCGTGTGTGTATATACCAATTACTCTTATGGTACATATGTATATGCATATATACTTTAGTTTAGAATTTATTATATAAAATAAGAGTGTCAGCCGATAATATGAAATACTAATTGTATATCTTTGTTGACACATTTTTTGCCTCTTCAATGCTTTGAAAATGTAGATATAATATCTTTAAATATGTTAAGCGATTATCCCTTCGGCTTTAGAAAATTGCTTTAATTTGTTATTATAGATTATGCTGACATTTTATATGATTTTAATCATATAACTATGAAAAAATAAGTTAAACAGATAATCTACTAGCCTGTATGAAGGGTGAGTGAAATGCACTAATATGTAGTGCCAAACAAACAAACGAAGTGTACAAAATATAGTAAAGTACAAAATACCTAATATACTAACCAAACGATGCCACCAGCAACCATTCAACGCCTCTCTACATGCTTATGGGATTCGTGGGACTGGTGAAATGGATATTTAGAAGTAACCATTAATATTGAAATAAAGAAAAATTTTTATAGATATTGTTTAATAATAATGCTTATTATTACCGCTTACTTGTAATATCTTCTATGGAATGCCAGGCAGATTTGCTCCCACCATACGCAGTTTGTCACTCGGTTGCAACAGAGTTACTTTGGAGCTCGAACTAGAGCTAAAATTCCGTATATATGTTTCTTACTTTCCAAAACTAGTTTCCAATCTTTTTCTTTTTTTACTTTTATGTTCACATTAGACGACAATAAATGAAATGGACCAACATTACGTTTGTTTGTCTTCAATGGACATTTGCTTTTGTTGGTCTTTTGGTCTTGTGTGTTGAAAATTTCCTGTTTTGTATAAATTTCTTCTTTTTCACCTTCTTCTTCTTCTTCTTCTTCTTTTACTTCGTTTGCTTCTCTAGCACTTTACATATGTATTTTCTTTTTTCTTATAGCATTCGTACGTTTGTGTGGACAGACGGTTTTAATTATATTTGCAGATTGCTTTGTTTCTTTAAATTTGCAAATAATTTTTTGTAACAAATTTATTAATAACCATACGAAATGAAATAATTTCCATCCAATAAATTATAGTTTACTTTTCACATTTTATTTTTTCAGAGAAGAAATCTTCACTACGATGTTGATTTTCTTAAGGTTTGTTTTAATTGAACACCGCATTTTTATTTTCTCTCTTCACTACCACTAATATTCTCTCTCACACTTTTGTTTCATTAAACAATGGAATTGCCAGGCTCACAAAATCTCATCAGTGTAGAGTTGTGGTGAATTTCGGAACTTTAAAACGCAATGGCGAGGAAGTATTTGTTTCGAAAATTTAAGATTTTTCAGGAAAGGATGAAATACTTTTTTCAATCACTCATAAAGATTTGAAAGCAGAATGATAGATCTAGATGTAAACTCTGCCATCAACTTGCACCGAGATAACGGTTTGACATTCATATAAATTATTAAATTAACCTATTGTACGATTTTGTTCAGAGTATCCTAAGTGATAGGTCATTTTGCGGTTTGCCAAAGAAACACGTCAAACACCTATCTTAAACGATATATTTCAGCCTATGACAACCTAGTTCCAATAAAAATGTATTCGTTTTTATGGAAAAACTTTTATCTGCGCTGGCTGAGTTAGTCCAGTTATTAAAAAATGGAACATCCTAATAAATCCTTACAAAAAGCGAAAACAAAAGTATAAAAGTTTCACGTATTCTTTGGGAACAAAAATATAAAATATCTTAGAGTTTTCTGGATTGTGGAATAAATTTTGACGATCACTTAACTTATATTCTGTTCTGAATACCGAAAAAAATAATTCTAATTTATTTAGGCTGCTTCTCCGTCTTAAATTTTTTATTGTGCTCCTGTTTAGCCTTTTCAGATAACGAATAATAAACGTTTAAAAATGATTTTGAAGGTTTATTGGCACTGGCCCCTCTACACCAGCTGATGTTGATACCATTGAGGTTCACCCAAAATGTCCAGGAATGTTTTTTTGTTTTAAATTTAAATAAAAATTATTAAATTTATACCTGTAGGATTTAAGAAAATATCAGTATATTAAAACTAACATTTTTAAATTGGACCAAACAAATAAATCTCCTATCCCTTATTCACTACTCAAAAAAATTAAAAACGTTAAAAGGTGTATATGTGATACAAGTAATATTTTCCTAAAATTTTTAGCATCGTCTGGATAATGTAATTTGGATAATATTGCAAATAGCATTAAAAGCACCACAAATAATATAGAGCTCTAAGAAGAGTTTTATAAATATATGTAAGTTCCTCTTTATTTAAGCGAAACGTGCAAAACGGATCATTAGCGCATTCTTTTACAAAATTTCATTTATTTTTTTTCAGAATTTGAAGTTAATACATTTTATTTATATTTTTTTAAGAACTTAACAATAAATAAATGTGTGAAGTTTTGCTTTGTTTGATTTCGCATTTATAATTTTAGAGGAACGTTTTAGTTCAACTTCTAAATATGTGCTAATTTCTAACCTAGCTTAGTTTTTTTTAATAATATAGCAAATAGCTTTTGTAAAATATTTCCTTCTATTTACATAAATGCTATGCAATATACTTTTGCAAATTTTAAATTATGATTAAATTTATACTATAATATGCACAGGGCATTGGATTCGAAAACTCTTGAAATATTATATGAAATAAACTTGAATTAAATATTAAGCTCCAACCATAAAAAACTTTTATTAATTAATACACACTTACTTAGGGTATGAATCTGTTAATTTGCAAATTGAAATAATCTATTCGATAAAAACTTCTAATCCGATTGCAAAAATAATTTTGGTTGATGGCTTTGGCAAAAATAAAACTTTTAAGACAACTTTTGCTGTGGCAAATATAATAATTATGAGCCTATTTTCTCTGAATCATTATAGTTGCTAGTTTATTAATTTTATATTCCTTTTAATGAAACATAAAACATCTATACAATTTATATATTATCTAATCAATTAGTCATAATATATAGTGGGTGTACATTTGATTCCATCAACAATATGAGGCTCTCTAAACAAATATTTTTTGGGAAATATACCCCTATTGTCATATGAAACCCAAAAAAATCTAAGTTGCATTTTACAAATTTTACAGAAGATGCAAAAAACTTTCTAACATGGAAAATAAACCAAAAATTTATGTTTGTTTTAAGTTAAGCTTATTTATTATTAAAAATTTGTATTTGAAGAAAAATTTCCTATTTTTATATTACTTATAGAAATATGAAACTTCGTCTTTTAGATTTTGTGTTTTCTAAAATAAAAAATGGCGTAAGTCACGTTTTTCTAATTTTCTTTTTTTGAAATTTTTAAGAAATAAAATATATATGTATGTACATATATGTATATATAATTTAAAAGGTCTTTTTTCTCTTTTCCCAATCTACTCAAAAATATAAAATAGGTTAATATTCATCGAGGTACGAAAAACCGGATTATTACCAATAACTCGAGATTTTGAAGGTATTTCGCAGATTTTAAAAACCAATTCTAGTTGTATTCGGTAGCGCTTATCAAAAAAATTGTAAAATTTCTCAGGTATTTCAACTACGTTCGTTTTTGTCGCATAAAAAAGCAAAAAAAATCGCGTCTTTTTTCGAAAGCATAATTTATTTTATTTGTGATTAGATTATAGATTAAGTAAAAATGTTGCTTGTTTTCTTTAATCTAGGACAAAAAGTCGAGAAACTACTTCGGCTCAAGAACCATCATAATGGAAAATGTTTATGAACTCTATGTAATGCAGTATTACGTTGCGTCATACTGCGCTTATGAAATCAACCAAAATGTGCCTTCCCAGATATTTTTTCTGTTGCATAGTGCTATTTCAATAAAAACAAATAACATCAATAATAAAATACAAATAACATTAATATAAGATAATAAAAAATAAACAATTTCTTATATATTTTCCTCATTAACATGAAATTCGCATTTGAAAATAACTTGAGAACAAGATTTCTGATAGTTAATAAATTCATTCCCCTTTTTAATTAACAAACTACGCTTCCTAATTTGTATTTAAATTGTTAGAGAAAAATTTTTTCTTCCAAATTGTTTTTACCAAATTATAAATTATTAACCCAAAAATGCATTTGTTGTAAAATGTTTAATGACTTCCTCCTATGTTACCAATCTTAAAATAAAATATTAAGTTTGCATGAAGTGAAAATATTAAAATTTGTTGAATGTATATTCTTTATAATTTTATAAGCCTTTATAATATTTAAAAATCATTTTTTTTTAATATAAAATAGTAAACATTATATAAATACAAATATTAAAAAATATTTACTTTTTGTAATCACAATTTTATATTGTTAAAAGCAGTTGGTTATTCGTTCTCTTATATAAAATTTTAAAGTGTTTTTCATATTATTTTTATATTTTTTAATTTTAGTTTAGATAACCTAGTGTCATTTGTGTCATTAAATGCTTCTAGAGTTCAACATTATTTAAATTTGAACCAGATGAAGTTGGTAAATCAACATCACTTGGTGGTATGAATGTTCCTTTACTCTGTACCGATTTGTTTTTTTCGCTTAGTTTTAACATTTCACTTCGTAGTTTTGCCAATATGGCATGATTTGGTTGATTAATAGCAGCTTTGCTTTGTAAAACTGTAATTTCTTGTTCTTCTTGTTTCTTTTCCTTGAACGTTTTTATTGAGTTGTTTCCATATAACCGCAACAAAGAACCCCAGGTTTTAATGTGAGGATGTAAAATCTGTGTAGTTAAAAAATGTTTATAAGAAAAATACAACTTGCGCATGAGTATTAATAAATAAATTACGAAAAAAACAATTGTTTACCTGTAGTATGGCTTGGGAAGCGAGCTGTTTACCTTCACGCTTATTTTTACATAAAACTTTGGCAGTATGTTTACCCACAGTCATTGTAAATTCATTTTTTTTATTATGTGTACGATTTATTTCGTAATTAATTTGTACATCCTCCCCTAGACCGAAATTTCTTTGCAAACAAGTCAAAAGTATTGCATGGGGTGAAGGTTCTGTGGTTTTATTACAAAACTCTGTCACGCGTGGATCTTCTATCCGAATATCATCAAACACCTTAATAACAGAAAACATATGTATGTTAGATTTTATATATATACCTTTTAGGTATAGGTATTTTACTCAACATTACATAGGAATATTACCAACAAGAATCTTACTTACCGATAAATCCTTTTGATTACTCTTCGCAACCGCACTTTTATCTTGTTTTACTCCCGTAATTTTATCCTTCATTTCCGGTATTAAAATTTCTAATGTCTCTCTAGCTGCTTCTGATTTCGCTTGTCTTTTACTTGTACCATAGCCAGTACCATATTTTAAATCGTTTATCGAAACTGTAGCAGCATAAGGTGTGGCAGCATTTTCTAATTCTTTAAATTCATATGTTGGTTGCTTTTTTAAAGCATGTTGAACGTACTCATGTAAAATACAAACATAACTTTTGCCACTAGGATTCATAATCCACTCTCTACGTGCACGGGGATTTGATTTACCATCCCCAGGCACTAAAACGGGAAACTTAATTAGTTTAGTGCCATCTGGGAGAGTAGGTCTTTGTATATTTTTCAGATTTTTACGATTTTTAGTGAATTTACGCCTTGCATTCCATGACCGAAAACGCAAAACACGTATAACACGAAACTTAAATAATTTCTTGCAATATTGATTGAATTGATCGGGTGTAAGAGATTCTTTTTGTATATTTTCGTTAACGGTAACAATTTTTGCAGCAGGCACTAAGCTACGCAATTTATCTTTATCGATAGGATTTGTTGAAGAAGAAGTGGAATTATCATTAGAATTTTCTTTATTACTTGTTAAACCATTTTGTTCTTCTTGAGTATTTAGAACAGGTGCTGATGGTGTAATTTGATTTAGTTCATTATTAATATCATTTTTCTGTCCATTATAACCAAATGGACATGGAGATGTTGAAGAATTTAAACTTTTAAGGGTGCTAACCGTATTAGTTTCAGTAGAAGTAACTTTAGCTTGATTCTCTTCACTTTCAGCAGCTTGAGATTTTCTGCGTTCAGCTTCTTGTTCTTCATCCAAAGCCCGTCTATAGTTTAGACATGGTATTGAACCTACCGGTATAGCATGTTTCTTGTTTTCATATTATAAAATACAAAAAGTTATTATATTATAATAAAAAAATATATTTTCATTATAATTTACCCTGGCACTTCCAGTACCCAAAAAATATGGCCTAGCAGTTGTTATGACCCTAGTCTTTTTATGTAAGTACAAAGGCATACCACTATTATGTGTTACTTGTACCCATCCTTCTGGCAGTACTTCAAAATGGTTAATGCGTTTTTCTAAAAATAATTCAGTTAACACATATTTAAAATTATTTAAACTAAGTAATTAAAAATTATTTACCTTCTAATACAGTTTTAAACCGTTCTTCATATTTTGGTTTTTTAGAACCCTTCAAATCATCTGGCAAGTTTTCATCGAGTAAATGTTCAATTTCGTCATCATCTAAGTCTAATTCAGACGACTCATCGCCGCCATCATCTTCACCATTTTGTTGGCTAGCATCGTCACCGTTTTCACTACCATTATCTAAATATTTTTTAATGAAATTATTTTAAGTGATTTCTTTTTTAATTCTTTAAATTTAAAGCCTGATACATGTACTTTTAAATACATTTATATAGTGTTATTTAAATAAAAATTAAATTATCTGGACTTTTATATAATATACGCTATTGACTCAATACTTCGCAGACGTACTGCAGTAATAAAAAAACTGAAATCTATACAACTATATACTACAAATAATTAACATCTTTTAAAATAATTTTTAAAAGACTAGAGAATCCTATTATTACGAACAGCTAACTTTAATATAATTTTTTTGAAAACTCGTATTTCTTATATACATGCATACTTTAATTATAAAGTACATACATACTTTAATTAAGAGTAAATATATTGGCAAAAATTAGTTTTTGAATTAAACATTTGATTTTTTTTTTAAGAATGTCACTCCTATTTTAATGATCACATCTGCATGTAAATAAATCACATTTAAACTTTCGCCTTAAATTAAATTATGATATGTATATTGAAAACGCTTGAACGCTGTAAAAATGTATATCAAAAGAAAAAAATAATAATATGTACTTAGATTTCACTTGAAATTTACCACAACAACAAAACTACTGCAACAAAATGTTGTTATTGTTATAATTTTTTTATATTGTTATATTTTGAAAGCGTACATTAGTCTAAACAAAAGAAGTTATCCTCTTAACTGTAATAGAAAATTTATTATCACCTGCATTATTTTTATGAAATGGTTCGCTTATATCCATACGCAATATCGGTATCATACGCATTGTGTAAATTTTAACATTCTTTTACAGTTATTTTTTTTAATAATAATTTGTCATGCACTTAGAGAGAAAAGTATTTGGAAAAAATGTCACTAATTCTATCTACATGTCTACAAAAAATACTTCACAATCTTAGCAGTTACAAGTCCCACCTGTAACTAAAGTTTTTCTTGTTTATTAAATAAATTTCAATCAGAGATACAGCCTCTTTAGTTAAAATCTTATCTTTAGTTGAACAAAAATTATCTGCATACATATGAGTATATTATCAAATGTTTGTAAGAGTGTTGATAAAAAGATAAGAAGTTTAGATTTCGTTTCGTAAGAAAATAAATTTATATACATATATATTTTGTTGACAAATTAAAATGACAAGTGTGGAATATCTTTTGTAAAAAAATGTAGTTTCTAACTTAGAACAACTGTAACTTTGCGAAGTTTTACGGAGTTTTAATTCAAGAGTTACTTGAACTAAGAGAATCGAACTATTGAGTTAGACCATCGAATCAAATGTGAATCGAAATTGAATAAAACAAATCTAAGTCACAAAAGGCAATGTCTGGGCTATATATGTACTATTTTCGACATAATTGATTTATGTATATTCATAAAAAAACAAATACCAAGATCGTGATAACTTACCCGGACTATTTTTGAAAACTTTTTGGAAACATTATCGTCAAAGTATTTATACTTCTAACTATCGTTCTAATGTTTTAAAATTATACATATAAATAAAATATATTTGTATGAGCATATTTGAACTTAGTTAATATTCCATATCCTTCTTAAAATATTTTATTTTTAAAAATCTAGTAAAAAATACAAAAAAAGTAGACTAGAATCTCAAACATCTAGTCTCTGGTTCAAATGTTTGCATATGATCATAAAAGAACAGCAAGTTCAGTAGTTGTAAGAAAGTTTGGCAATGACAAAGACTTAGTAAATGTTTAAGGTACAATTTGCTACTAGTAACTAAGTCACTAGGCAATTAAGAAATCTTAATCCGGGAAATTTATATGTTTTTAAGTCTAAATCGGCGTTATGCCTAATATGCTTCTGCGTGAGTATTCGCTGAAAATTTCTTTCTTTTAATGAAGAACTTTCTGATGTTAAGCATCTGACATGGTGTTCAGGTTTAGTTCTCTGTTTATTGGCCATAATATACTTATTTTGTTTCTCAATGATGTTTTTGTAAATCATCTACATTTACTGATGATATACAATTATAATTTAGTTTTCTCGTTCCTTGTTTTGGATAATTGAATTTATATAACTAATTTTTGTGATTAAACAGAATAAAACGAAAGCTATTATTTTCAAATAGGATATATTTGTTGGATTTGACTGATATTTGAGGATATATGATGTGACTACTGAAATTGCAAGTAACCTAACATATCTTGGTGGGGTGATTGATGATAATTTAATTTGTGTACCTCATATTGCTAACATTTGTTTATGAGTTTATCTAATCTAGTCCAAACTATATCACTTATTATAGTTTTATTTTATTTTTTTTTTTTTTGCTTTTGTATGTTAGCAAATCTTTAAATTATACGTAACTAATGTCAAAGATTTACTATTGTGTTGAGCCTTGCACGATTTGTTTATGTACTTAATTATATAGAGTTTTTCAATTTTTTTAATGTTATCTAAATATTCGATGACTTAATTATAGAAAACTAGGTGTGCTTCGCTACCCCTATCATAATCATTATCTTAACTATTATATTAGTTATGATTTTTTACCCTTTTTCTCAATTTTTTCCCCTTCCGGTTTAAGTCAAAATATTGGAAACTGCTTATTAGCTGTATATCCTTCACACAAAGACACAATAATTTTTACATATAAAATATGTATATAGATGGCCTTTACCCGGTGTGCATTGCTAAATACAGGTTTATTCAATCTTTTATGCTTTTTGGTTGATGTGGATAAATAAAGAAGCTTTAATTAATGTACTTCACATATAAAAATTCAATATTTGATATGAATGGAAAATGCCACGCCCATTTATTTACTATTGAGTTGTATTGAATACGGAGTTATTTATGTCAAATTTAGAAACTTGAAAGGTTACATGCACCCTTTTCCGATTTCGACCACTTTTTGGCTTATGATTTGTACTGACTATGTAGCCATTCAGACAAAATTAATAAACTTTAGCTTTCACCGTTTTCAAGACAAAAATAAGCATTTACTTTGTATGGGAGGTACCATGCCCACTTATTCGATTCTGCCATTTGTTTTACTATGAAGCTATTTGTACTAAACTCTTACTATTACTATTTTGAAGATATAGACAAATTAATACTTTGTATGGACCTATCACCGCCAAGCTGGAAATTTAAAATTTATATAGCCTATAGTTTCATCCAGACATACAGAGAAATACTGTAAGTGTGTCTATGACACTAACAAACATACATACATACATACGAACATTCATTTTTGCATATAATATACATATAATCAAGGTGTAAAGGCCTATTTGTTCAGTTTGTGCAGATGATTTCGTTTAATAGATTGATTAGACATGCTGAGCTATTTAAGCATTAATTTGTTGTACTAGATGCGTATTTAGATAAATCCTTGCCATTAAGTTTATGTTCCTTTGCTATGTCTATTACAAAACTTATGTAGAAACTTTTTTTACTGATTACTAGAGTTCATTTTTTTTTCAATTTTATTTCGATAAATAATTTTATTTAAAGATGTCGAATTATTTTTTATTGACCTGTTTCGTATTGATTTGTATTTTTTACCCTTATTGTGAATATACGTATTAAGCAATTATATATTTTTATTGGCCAACAGACCACATGCAACACATAATTAATTTTTTAGAAAATAAATAAGTAAAGACTTATCCAAACAACTTACAATCTTCTTCATCTGAATTGGAACCAACTTCATCAAGAACTTGAAAATGTCGCAGTTGTTGGTCTAGACTCTGGCTATTGCTATCATCGTCCGCACGATTGCGCATTTCCTCAATAGCACTTAATGAAAAGCCAGCCACTTTCATTGCCTTTGCATGATCGTCTACAGCTGAAGGCGTTGATGTTTCCAATTTAACTTTCTTACTTTCAGGAACTGACAGAGTGGAACACGATTCTGCTTTCTTCTTATTATTGGTCGATTCGCTGGCATCCATTGTATATTTTGTATTTATTTAATATTAAAATATTGTACTTATTAACTAGCAAATTTATTTATTTCTTTATTATATTAGTATAAACGCAGATAGTGGGATAACTCGTTTGAATAGCCAATTATGATTAAATCCAACTAAAATTCTACTCCGCAAATGCTTTTTAGAAAGTGCAAAAGCATAACATTGGATTAAATCAAATTGATTATGTTCGAGAACCCTTTGAGAAAAATATTGTTTCGACTTTGTTTGTTAAGCACTTTTGTCAGAATTGATATAATTAATATATTAATATTTTTCTACATGTAATTATTTAAGAAATCATAGTTGTTTTTCTTGTTCTGATATTGGTCGTATCGATTTTCGAGCAGCTTTGGAATTTAAAGGAGCCGAAGCCACTTTCACAATGGTTTTTGTTATCTTATAATATTTTCTTTAGATAAAATCGACATAAAACCTATTGCAAAAGTACTCCACTTTTTTTAACGTAAGACTTTTACTTGTAATTGTTTACTTTTATAAACAATTAAAGATAAATTAACACTTTGACGAAAAAATTGTTAACTTTGAAGAATTTTTCAACTTTTTTTCACTCCATCAAAGGTTCTCCAGTGTTGCTAATCGATAGAATAATGAAAATAGTGAAAATATATTGCAAAGCATATGTTCAGTGTATAACTGAGTACTAATTAAAGTGATGCCATATTTTTTGTAAGCCATAAACATTTATCAAACAACTATTTGATAAACATATATTTGCTATTGAGACATCGCCAACAGTAACGAAAACGGATCAATTATTAAAGTAGCAAGCTGACTAATTATATGGTGAACTTAAGAAAGGTTATCAAACGAAGTAATGTTGCTTATACCAATTTAATATATAATATTCTATTAGTCCAAAATGTTTGCCATTTTTAACAATAGAATAACTTGGCAACATTTAAAGAAGTCATCTGGCCATGTTTATTTACATTAATTTATTATCATCATAAACTTCGTTAAAACAATGAAACTGAATGAAAAAATAAAAGTTCTTGGAAAGCGTGTCATACTTGTACCATATGAAGCTAAACATGTACCCAAATATCATAGCTGGATGCAATCTAAAGAACTGCAGGAGTTGACCGCTTCCGAGCCATTATCTCTAGAAGAAGAGTATGAAATGCAGCGTTCATGGCGTGAAGATGAAGACAAATGTACGTTTCTTATTCTTTGCCGAGAAACATACGAGAAAACATTAGATGAAATTGAATCGTTGGTGGGTGATACCAACCTTTTTATAACTACAGATCCAGAAACAGGTGATAAAATTGCTGAAGCTGAGATAATGATAGCTGAACCACACGTACGTGGTAAAGGTTACGGTTGGGAATCAATGCTATTGATGCTCAAGTATGCCCAAATGAATTTGAAAATTAAGAAATTCGAAGCAAAGATTGGCCAGGATAATGAGAAATCAATTAAAATGTTTGAAAAAATGCATTTTAAAGAAGTTCGAAGAGTTGAAGTTTTTCGAGAAGTTACTCTAGAGAGATTAGTAACAAATGATTGGGTGCAGTGGTTGGAAACTCAAGTTAGTTTGCAAATTGAAAAATATTAAACATATCATTTATGTTTAAAGCAGAAACATTATTTTCCTAAAAAACTTTCAACTGTACAAGCAGTTCTGGAATTCTAATTTCGTAACTCGATACTACCTTAGCAATCTCATAACCATTACACGCACTTAAAACATTTAGAGTCAGCTATTAAACATTTTTTAATAATGTATTATCATTTATTGAATGCTTATGCAGTAATATTATTACAGATATAGCAAGCGAACGATTTTAGAGAATAGCCAAAAAAATCAAAGCGAAGTTTTACTAGCTTTCGAAAACGTACCAAACTTTAAAAAAACACACTTTTTAATTGTATAAATATATGTTTAATTCATATTTTAATTATTTTACAATATCTTGTACGGAAATTTAATTTATTTAAATTGGTATAAATAAATGATGGGGTCTAAGTGATATTTTTGTTATTTCTACTTTCTGTTTAGAGCGAATAAATCTGTCAAAATACAAAAGTTACATATAATCAAATTCAGTTAAGCGATAACATAATATTTTTGAGCCAGTATATATAAAACCTATATCACTTAACAATTTTTTTAATTCGACTGCAATACAAATTTCTAAAAAAAATTATTTTTCGTTCAATATTAAAAAATAAAATTAATGTTATCATATTGTTTCACAATAAATATAGAAATTCGGAAAAATAACACATATTGTGAAAAAAAAACTTTAATGATTAAAAAAATTAACAGTTTAAAGTATATAACGCATACTAAATTCAAAATAGACAAAAATTAAAACTCAAATTTTTTTTCTTCAAATTACTTTATAAACTTTAATAAGAACATTTTTTGATTCTTCTGAACATTTTAATTTTTGGCTGTTTTGCATTTATAAAAATTCTAATAATTTTTAATAAAATAAAAATGCTCCAACTAAAAAAATTCGCTATTAATTAATTTTGACTAAATAAAATTCAATAACGAAAGAAAAAAAAATAGGGAGAAAAAAATGTGTATATAATAAACAAGATTGCTTTTATGTTTTTCACAAAATTTGTTATTAGCAAATGGTATATTTATAATTTTGCTTTTATTATAATTTTATTTCCATAAAAAATAGTCGTTTCATACTTTTAATTTTAATGTTTTTAATTTTGACTTTCTTAAGATTTGTCATCTAATTTAATCGTTTTTAAGTTTACACTTTTTTAAAGCATTAATCAAAGGCATTATTTTGAAAATAATAATAAACTAAATTAAACAATAATCAATAAAAAAGATTTATGTTGTATGTTTATATGTTTTCTCTTTTGTATTCATATGTGTATGTATATTAATAAAACTGAACAATGTAAATTGTTTTAAGAATTAAAAATATTTTTTGTAAATTGCAAGTGTTGTTGTTTGTTTCTATATATGTATAAACAACATTTGAAGAAAAGGTATCTCATTTCGTTACAAAGTTTTTAATTTCTAAGCAAGAGCCCGTGGACCATCTATTGGCATAGCATGCAAAACTTCATCCAATAATTGTAGGGCACGATGCAAATGTACCTCAATCCAACAAGGTGTTTCTTTGATCGATTGTCGTGGATAATCAGGTCCCCAGCCTTTAACAAAACTTAAACGTAAAATACACAATCGTCTTAGGTCATCAACACCAATACCAGCTGCAGCTGAAATATCTGGAAGATTTTTATAAGATTTTGTAAAACGCACAATTTTAAAATACGTACTTCTCGGTGGTGCTCCTAATTGTGAACTTGGCAGACCAGCAACCGCAGCTGCTTGAGCAGCAGCAGCTGCCTGAGCATTACTGGCTAATGAGTGCATTTGTTGATGACATTGTCGTAAATCAAATACCTAAAAGGTATACAAATAAATAACAAACATTGTGCAGCATAAATACTTAAAACTGATGTTTTACGGTCCCCTTTTTACAGAACAGTCAATACTTTTGTAATCATAACCAATTTTAAACACCAAAACTAATTTTAAAGATTAAAATGCTATAAATTTTACAAATTTTGGATTGAAAATTCAAATAGTAACATATATAAATTTGCCCTTATGTGGTTCTGACATTAAAAAGTAAATCGCTTAAATAAACCTACACTTAGTAAACGTCTAGGTCAATTTAAAAACGATGAATACGTTCCCTTAAAAAGATCCGCTTTACGACAAATTTAACTAATATTGTACAAAATTGATACAATATGCGATTTTAAAATTTTTATCTAATTAACCCGAAAAATTTTCAAAATAGCTTTACTTTGTATTTGAAATAAAAATTATTAATTATTATTATTAAAATAAATTTGAATTTTTTTAAAAATTAAAATAAAAAAATTAATTTTGGTGTTTTGTTTTGTTTGTAATTTTGTATGGTTTTAAACTACATAAAAAATAAAATTAAAATGCTACACACCTTAATGCAAGCAGCAGGATATATTTTATGTACAGCATCGCCAGGTGTGCGGCCAGCCTCACGATCTAAATAGTAACTTTGTACAAATACGGAATTATCGCTAAGGCAGCGCAACCAAACATCACCTTCACCTCGTAAATCTAATTGAACGCCTTTCCCAATATGAAGTCTTCGTAAGAAGAATACAAAAAGAATGATATTAAAAGAACAATATTTACAGAAATTGTAAAATTTTGAGTGTTTGTTACCTTGCCCTTTCAGATTGTTCCTGACGATGAACATTACTTAGAGCACCTAAACAGAAACGACTATCACCCGACGGATCAACATAACCATCAACTTTCACGTTAGGTTTGGCTGAGGGTACTTTAAAAGTTTCTCCCACTTGGGTGTCTAATTCAAAATATGCAATAGAACACCAATATTCAGGAGGAGGTTGTCGTGATAACAGGCGTGGAGGTTCTTGAGGTGGCATAACATTGATATTATTCCCTATTAGAATAGTTAAATATACGACTTGAATTTACCATCTTAAACAGAAGTAAAATTACTTACAATAGCCTCCCGGTAGTAACGTTCTAGGATCTGGTGGCTGCATAGCTTGTGTATACGTTAGAGTACTCGAACCTGTCCAAGTACCGGCAGCAGGCGTGTTATTTCCTGGCACTCCGCCCGTAGCATTAGATTGATTAGCATTTTGAGCATTATTTCCAGTCACTTGTTGGGCATAATTGCCTTGGCCCGTTGGTTGTCCCGATACGTAACCATTTTGTTGTATATGCGGAGATATGGGCTGTTGGCCTCCACCACTGTTAAGAGCAGCATTGAATTTCGCTTCTGCAACATTGGGTATTTGTGATGTTGTCGGCGAGTTGTAATATCCGTCCTGTTGTCCACTATTTGGTGCACCAGCTTGTGTACCTGGCTGCTGAGGTTGTTGTAGTCCAAGGCCAGTAGGATCATTTGGGGAATTTGTCTGTCCATGATGTGGTGGACCACCATGACCATTGCCCTGAGGATTTTGAGGTTGTGGTGGCGCCATTACTGGACCAGGATTCATAGGGCCGGACATTTGCATGGCATGACCTACTGCTTAAAATAACAGAGAAAACAACAGATAATGGATTACAATAGTTTCATGTTTTTAAAATCAACCAGAGTTAACACGAAAATGCAAGTTAAATGAAAGAAATTAAAATAAAAAATGAAATTAAATTAAGGAAACCGTCTTACAAAGCGAGTGTTGTTGTGTTTGAGTAGTGTGTTGTTGTTGCTGCTGCTGTTGCTGCTGTTGTTGTTGAGTTGTAGATTGCTGTGTTGGTGGTGGGCCAGGTGGTTGTGATTGCTGTGTTTGTTGTTGTATAGTCTGAGGTGGCTGCAGTCGTGGTGGTGGCGGCACCATCCATGAATTACGCGTTCCACCACTTTCATTTGGTTCAATTTTTGGTATCGTACGTCCAGCTACAGCAGCAGCAGCGTACATAGCAGCGGCATTCATATGATTTGGATCAGTAACTAAATCATCAATTTAATAAACGTAAAACAACACAAATTTAAATAAAAAAAGAAAATAAAAATAAAAAATAAAATAAATAAAAACAAACAAATTAAATTAAAAAATGTTAGAAGCATAATACCTTATTTACACTTTTTTTGCTTGCCAATTTTAATATTTATAAGTAGGAATAATTATTAAAAAATTGTCTGTGCAATATAATTTTGCAAGTGCAAAAAAGATCTTATTGTTTGAAGTTTTTTACCTGGTCCTTGTGGGTAGCCATAGCCACCACCTGGTGGTCCTACCATTTGTGATGGATGATGTTGTATAGTACCAATGTCATTGCCATCAATGTCCATACCGCCGACAAGTGGTCCAGCTGAGTATTCATCCTTAACGAGTCGACTTGGACCAGACTGCAAGCTAAGACCAGAAAGATCAATGCCCGGTGACACCACACGTTCATAATGATAAGGATTAACACAAACTGAATCACATTTGAGATCAAAGGCGAATGCACAGTATTTAACATGTTTTAATTCATTTTTATGCAAATCCGGCCAACGCCATATACGGGCATATATGACATGGGGAAATCCCTTGCGTCCAGCAACCTTAAATTACAATTAATTTATAAGTAAAATTTAACAAATCTTGTTTAAATATCGAATGATAATTTCTAGTTCCTATTCGTAAAAATGGAACTTAGTTGGGGGCCATTACTAACTGACTAAATTCACTATTATAATTATTGATTTTTGCCCACAGATCCTTTTTAATATGAATTCCCACTTTTTATTATTACTATATCTTAACCTTTTTTCTGTTTTTTTTTTTTTTTTTTTTTTTTTTTGAGTGGAAAGTTCCATCATTTTATCGGGACTACTGTTTATTTGACCAAGTGGGCTATTGTATTTTTTAACTGACATGTAACATCAGCGCCTAGTTTCATTACTAATTTTCCATTATTCTGAACTATATTGTATAGTTTCAATTAAAAAATATGTTAAAATAATGTTTTAAAACGCCTACAGATCAATATATCTGTTTGTGCGTGCAGTTGACAAGTGATGATGGGCATTTAATTAACAAAAAATAAAAAAGCAATACGATCTTCATTCAATGCAAATATTTAAAAAAATAAAAGAAAACAGCTTTTTTAATGTTATTAACTGATTACTGCCTTTTTAATATCCACTTCTATAGAAAACAAAATCACTTTTGGAAACGATAAAAAAAAAACAAATTTCTCTCTCACTGTAGAATTTGTCTAGACTAATCGATCGCGCTGTATGATATTCTCAGATTGTTTTTTATACGCACGATAAGAACAGAATATATTGAAATAAAGTACACAAATACTAAAAACGGAAATACTTTGAATGATTGATTAGCACACAACGTTGAAAAAACTCACCTGTAAACGACCGTCCAATGTTCGTTGGATGGTTACGCATTTACTAGGATGGGCACCGTTCGTAGTAATGGCAGTAATAAGAGAATCTAATTCATCGCGTTTTTCTTTAAGTTTCTTTACCAATGACTCAATGGCACGTTTGGCAAAACCTTCACTTTCACCACCCTGACGATGACACATCAACGAATGGACTATACTGAGACAAGCGTCGGCTGATGTAGGTGCATTTGATGGCGGTGGCGGGGGCATTTGTACGATATCACGAACTGCAAACAAATCATAATGTTTTTTTTTGCATGTTTCATTTTTTTCTTGTTTTTCAAAAAAAAAAACACTTACTATCTTGTGGTCCCACTGCAGCATACATATGACCTGGTCCTACGCCCGCTGGACCAACTGGTGACACTCCTACACCAGGACCACCATTCGAAACGCCACCAGTACCACTACCAGGCAAGCCCACCATGCCTGTGTAGTCCTGGGGCCCTAGACCACCTCGGCTATCCACTTTGCCGGCGTTTGTATTGTCGCCGTCACAATAACTAAATCCCGTCGATGCCCACAAAGTGGCGATGTTCTGTTCTTACTCTTTTTTATAGAAACACTAAAACCTTCTTTTTTCGATGCCTTGTCCGAAATTCACTTGATTTAGCAATTATTTTATAAAAAAAAAAAATAATATTAAACACGCGAATACCGGAACAAAACAAAAAGTCAAAAACCCTCTACACTTTGCACAAATAAATAAAAGCACACTCGGATACACACATCCACACAAAACTAAAGTTTTTGCTTGGAGTTTTTGTTGACGAATGTACAAAAGGAAATTTACAATTCGTTTTTCATTTTTCTTTACAATGAGATTTTCTTTTTAACTTTTTTTTGTTTTCGTCTTACTTACGTTCTTTTTTATTTTGTTTCGTTGTTGTTATTATTTGTTTAGTGTGAAAAAGATCACAAACAAAATAAACGATGATGATTAGGAAGAAACACACAGAACAATAATTAATAGAAAGAAATAGAAGAGAAAACTTTTTACACATACACAAATTATTATATGCCGCTCTTTTTCGCACTTATACTTTGATAGGATTTTCTTTGTTTTACACAATCGCAAAAATCTATTTTTATGCACAAATTAACGCAGCTTGTGGCAATTTCCTGCATTTTTGAAAAAAATTTTCATTAAAATTTAAGCACTTTTTACATTTTTCTTAAGTTCTTTATTAAATTTCACAGGAAAATTCGTTTATATTTAACTTTCATTTACTAACAATTGCATAAAAAATCCAATTGATACAAATTTTTTTGTTGCCTTTCTCCAAGATGGTCAAATTAAAAATCACTTTTTCTACAACTTCATCGCACATATAGACACTAATTTTATTGAAAAATACACTGCAATGAGATTAATTTTAATTAAGAGCAGTTCTTTTGGATATTTTTCTTTTATTTAGACAATTATTTTCTTGATAAACGAAACTTTTTTCAGAATCAAGCGGCTCGTTTAGAAAATTTTCTTAGATTTTGACTTTATATCTTTTACTTCTCCTTCTTCTTGTTCATTTTCTTTTTAGATACGATATTCAGACTGTGATGAAACACTGAAGGGACAAAATAAGTACCAAATACCTGTGTTGATGAATTTTATATAATCGAATCGAAAATGTATATTCAACGTTACAATATAAAAAATTTAGTGAATATATTTTTCCTGTTGGTATGAATTGACATTGAGAAATTCGATTTGGAAATATTTATGCATATATCAAATCGAACAAGTATTAACTTCTAGTAATAGTTAATACATTTAAATATTCTTTTTTGTGAAAAAAATCATTTGATTTAATTCTTTTTCCTTTAATATTTACTTCGTTTCTATTTAATTTGAATTCAAGTACTTATTCTCATAAAATTTAATTGTATGTATTTTTCTTGCATAATATACCTTATTCGAAATACCAAAATTGTTGCTTGTCGTATGAAAAATATTTTTGCTCCTCGGTTAAACGAATAATACTTGTTTGAATCATAATCCTCAAAATAGTAGCGTATAATGTACATAACGGATTGATGTACTGACGTTTGTTGTGTAAGTACACGTTACTACCGACAATTTGTTATGACGTTAACCAACACTAGAAATTTGCTGCCATATGTTTTTGGCACACTTAACGTCACGGATTATACTACTTGTATTAATTTATTTTATAAAAACTAAATATCATATAACTAACTTCGTTAGACATGTTACTAAAATTTTGATAAGTTATTTTAATTTCTAATGTGTATAAATGCTCACAAAAGGGTAATCGTATAATATTAATTGCTTACAAATTAATAAAAATAACGACTTCTTTTTCTTTTTGCAAAATTTAATTTACAAATTATACGGCGAGTTAGTTTATCGTATGTCGCAGTTATCAACGTGCAGAGCTTTGCACGCTTTCCCATAAATTCTAAAATATCAGCTGGCTATCGTTATCAGACGCAATTACGCAGATTTGGTCAAATATCAACTTTGTCTTCTTTACGTACGATAACGTTTGCTGGCAAAAAGTTTTATATCGGTAGCAGCTTTAAGTATTTAAAAACTATGTTGAATTATCTGCCATTATTTCTTAGCGGCGAAATTATTCCCGGATTTGGTCGTGGCTCAAAAGAGTTGGGCATACCAACAGGTAATTTTCTAAACAATTTTTTATCGCTTTGTAGCGGTATTTAAATGGCACTTTTTTTTAGCGAATTATCCCTTAGATGTTGTCAAATCTCTACCGGAATCTTTTAAGCCAGGTGTGTATTATGGCTGGGCAAAAGTTGATGATGAACCAGTGTATAAAATGGTCATGAGCATAGGCTGGAATCCGTTCTATGACAATAAAGAAAAAAGTATTGTAAGTAATAAACATAGTAATTTCATAAAAAAACATATAATCATCATGATCATCAAGAGTATGACTTGGCAGATTCCAATACATGCAAATTCATTATGACAATTGTAAATTTATTGATTACTATTTTTTTCTTATTTAATAGATACGATCATTTAACATTGTATCTCTTTACATGCCGTACCCCCTTTGATATAAATCATATATAAATAAAACAACACTACATTGAGTTGCCAGTCCTATCATACAAACGCGTAACAATGATAGTTTTACAGTAGCAAACAAAACATTTTGTGCGGAAGTATTAACAACTTCAGACGCGTAAAGTTGAAGGTGCATAACTCGCATTATGAACGTTGTTCGTTTCAGACTTTAGCCAAAAAAAGATGAAAGAATGTATTTTCATAAAGTGAATTACAAGCAAAGTGTGCTACGCCTCTAGCACAAAAAGTGGGGGAAACTTTTAATTTTTAAGACGTTGACAGTTGAACAGCTGACTCCCGTTTTTTGTGATATGTTAAATTGTTATAAAAATGAAATTATTTCAATGTATTAAAAAAGAACTTGAGTTAAAAATATTTCAACTCAATTTTTACATATTATTATTTACATATTATGTAAACAAAAGTAAATTAAGCAATTAGCTTATGAAAAAATGCAAGTTACACAACACGTGTTAAAAATACATTTTCTGTCAGCTGTTTTTTATTTGTTTTCCTATCATTATTTTAAAAAATGATTCATATTCGTTTGTTTTATTGTCAGCTGATAGCTGTCAAAACAATAAAACGCATTAAAAACTTGACGTCAAAATGTTTTAATTTAACTCGATCTATGCAAATACACGAGTTTAATATTTTTTGATAGAAGTCTAGAGCTCACGCGCGTTGGCGTCAAAAAATTGGTTAACTTTAAACGTATTAATGCATTGCATTGTTTTGACAATAGAAAAATAAGCAATAGAATAGAATAGAAAAATAAACAAACGTATAAGAATAATTTTTTAGTGTAATATTAGGAAAACAAATAAAAACAGCTGACAGAAAATGTATTTTTCAAGTGTATTGTACAACTTGTAATTTTTCATACACGTTAATTTATTAACGCACAATAGTTGACGACGAATTAACGCGTGTTATGTACTTCTGCTTTCAAAGTACCAAACGCTCTAAACGCCCAATGCGAGTTATGTAACTTCACCTTAATATTTTCGTTTGCTGCTGACAAGTGTACTCTACATAAGCATTAAAAATGTTACCAACAGCGTAAATACTTTCATAGTATGCAAGCATTTTTATTTTGTTATGAAAATTTGTATAAAAATGAATAACAAAAATTTCTCAAATCAGTTAATTTTTGATACCTATTCAAAATTAATTGATTGTAGTGGCAAATTTTTTAGTTATTAAGTTTAATTTATGGTTCTTTTTTCGCTATAAATATTAATATTTTGTTGTTTCTTTTTTTCATTTATTTATTTATTTATTTATTTATTATTTTTTTTTTTGTAGGAAACTCACATTTTACATGAATTTAATCGTGACTTATACGGATGTATACTTAAAGTATGTATTGTTGGTTACTTAAGACCAGAAGAAAATTTCAAGTCTTTAGAAGATTTAATTGCCTGCATAAGAAATGATATAAAAAATGCAGAAAATTTACTCGAATTAAATGACGCTTATAAGGAATTACAATATCATAATTTTTTCCTTGAAAACGGTCGTGTAAATAATGATAATTGTATAAATAACACATTTAGCAAAAATAATAGTAATACATAGACGTTTCAACTGCGGTTTTATTTTATTTGTAAAATAATTTTACCTCGTATATATAATTGGTTTTATTTACTACATAGTACTTAAGTAGTTGTTTTTATTCTATATCTGTGTTTTTACATATTAAATTATGCAATTTTTAAATATGATTTAAATAGTTTTATACATAGTATGTCTAAATTTATGGTAAAAAAAAATAAAAATTAGTCAATATTATTTTACATTAGCTAACATAACACCGCCATGTGCACCGAAAAGTATTATTTTTGTTTACGTTGGGGGCTTATTCCATTCAAAAAGTACAATAAACATTAATAATATAAATTTGTATGGGGTTAGGTTGTTATGATATATGTGTATCTTTAAGTTTTTTGGAGTAATAGTAGTTATATTTTGAAAAATGTTTGCCTCTAATTGAAAACCAGACGGTGGAAAAAAACTAATAGGAAGCAGGGGCAACGTTAAATATTCACTCTCATTACAGATCTCGAGCCGAAGTCTTTAACATTTTTGAAATGGATTAAAAAATTTTGTTTTTTTCCGTTTTCTCGGTCTAAATGCCCATTCATGTTGCATAACTTTGTGTATTGAATACATATTGTGCTTTTTTCAATATATACTTTTGTTTTTTCATACATCTGTAATTTAAGCAGAAAATGTTCCCCGGCCCTTTGTTTTACAGTGGAACACTAGTACCTATTGAAATTTCTGTTGCATCCTTACGATTTTTTATAAAGAACAATTTTTATATTTTTTAACTTTGCTCGGTTTATTTTATGAATAATGCAAGTTTACTTTACTAATAATCATCACGTTCAGTTTTTTGTAAATGACCGGTATTTCTTCGTTTAAAAATATTTTATATATTCTTTACAAGAGAAAAACGAAAATAGAAAATAGAAAATAACATCTAATTGGCAGCACTTACTTTATTTGCATCATTGCCGTATTAATAATACAACAAATTAATTTTTATACAGAATTTGAATGCAAATTTCTAACGGTCTTTTCTTATATTAATTACGCATTTAATATAAATACGTAGTACATACAACATATCTATGTACATATTATACATTATACAGTAATAGACATAAAAGAAAATCCCGTATCTACAGTATTTTAGTAAAAAGTAATAGTCTTTCGACGCAAAATAAATTAAAAGAACTATTTATAGATTCACCAACTGAAGTCAAGGTCAACAACAAAGTGCTCTTTACAACAAAATTTGGCAGAGAAGCAGATAGCACAAGAGAATTATTAAGACAAAAAGAAATATAGACCCTTTAATTAGGAGTTGTACTAAAAACAATCAACGAGGAGGGGAAATAGTGTTGCAAAGTGGTCAAATAAAAAGTGGAGTAGGATTAAAATAATGAAAATTAAAAAAATAACCCTTAAGTTTATATTAAAATAATAGGAATTAATAAAAAACAAAATAATAGAAATGTATAACGGAAGTTTTGAAGAATTAAAAAAAGATTTAAACATTCTTTTTAGAAATGTAAATATGTTATTTTTAATAAAATTTTACTACTATTTTGTGTTTCACTACATGAGCGTAGTCCACATTATGTGAACATAGTAGTGTAAGTGGTATCTAGTAAATTGCGCGTGCGAGCATTTAAAAATTGTTGTATTATTTTTAGTGAGTTTAGTGAGCGCTTAGTAGTGGTCGGGTGTCTGTGTCGCTTATGCTGTTTGGTAATCGACGTAGTTTAGCTTTGCAAAATTTATGAATTATTAAATAAGCAATTGTCAAAATATTTAAACTATATACATATAAAAAAACAACTCATGCAAGAAAAGTTGCGCAAAATTAAAGGTTTGTTATTGAGAATACCAGGAAAGCAAAAAGTTGAATGAAAATTCTTTATTTTTAAGACGAAGAAACAAATCAAATTGAAAGAAAAACACATGGAGGAATTTAATGAAACAACAAACACCACCTGTAGAGTCAATGAAAATCTATTAGAGGCATGTTGTACAACAACAGCAATCACAACTGATAATTGCTGTAAAACAAATGCTGGTGTTGATAATGATAATGGTGCGAGTAATATGAGCAACTTACCAGAAGAGACAACAACAACGGCAATAATGGCAGAGAAGGAGAAAGAATTACAACCGTCAGAGTGCGGTAAAGAGGTAACCGGTCTAACACATGAGTGTGGGGTATTTGGAGCTATTGCTTGTGGTGATTGGCCTACACAAATTGAAATCGCACACGTGATATGTTTGGGTTTAGTAGCCTTGCAACATCGCGGTCAAGAATCTGCTGGCATAGTAACCAGTGAAGGAAAGTGTTCAAAAGGTTTCAACGTACACAAAGGTATGGGCATGATAAGTAATCTATTCAATGATGATTCAATGAAGAAACTAAAGGGTAATTTGGGTATCGGTCATACCCGTTATTCCACATCCGGTGGATCGGAAGTGGTTAATTGTCAGCCATTCGTGGTTCATACAACACATGGTGCCATGGCATTGGCTCATAATGGTGATTTGGTAAATAGTGAGTCTCTACGTAGAGAAGTTTTAGGTCGTGGTGTTGGCCTATCGACCCATAGTGACAGTGAATTAATTGCACAGAGTCTTTGCTGCTGTCCAGAAGGTGTTTCTGAAGATGATGGTCCCAACTGGCCGGCCCGTATACGTCACTTTATGCAACTAGCTCATCTTTCCTATTCCCTGGTTATTATGATTAAAGATAAAATCTATGCAGTGCGTGATGTTTATGGGAACCGACCTCTATGTTTGGGTAAGATTGTACCCCTCAATACTGGTTCGACTAAAGTTGAAGATGCACCAGCCGAAGGTTGGGTGGTTTCCAGTGAATCCTGTGGTTTTCTATCCATAGGTGCCCGTTATGTCCGTGAAGTAGAACCTGGAGAAATCATAGAATTGACACGTAACGGTTATCGCACTGTGGATATTGTTGAAAGGCCCGACTATAAAAAAATGGCCTTTTGTATCTTCGAATACGTTTATTTCGCCCGCGGAGATTCAATCTTTGAAGGACAAATGGTCTATTCAGTGCGCATGCAATGTGGCCGTCAATTGGCTAGAGAAGCTCCCATTCAAGTTGACATTGTTAGTTCCGTTCCCGAATCGGGTACAGCTGCAGCTCATGGTTATGCAAAGGAATCTGGTCTAGAGTTTGCTGAAGTTCTGTGCAAGAATCGTTATGTTGGTCGCACCTTTATACAGCCTTCTACACGTTTGCGTCAACTGGGTGTAGCCAAGAAATTTGGAGCTCTTTCGGAAAATGTGACCGGAAAACGTTTGGTGTTGGTTGATGATTCTATAGTGCGAGGTAATACAATTGGTCCCATCATTAAACTTTTAAAGGATGCAGGTGCATTGGAAGTACACATACGAGTGGCTAGTCCACCTTTGCAATATCCTTGTTATATGGGCATAAATATACCAACACGTGAAGAGTTAATAGCGAATCAATTAAATGCTAAACAATTAGCTCGTAAAGTAGGTGCAGACAGTTTGGAGTATCTGTCTGTAGAGGGCTTAGTAAAAGCTGTTAATTTAAATCGTCAACCCTTAAATCCCAGTAAAAGTGGTTATTGTACTGCCTGTTTGACTGGTGAATATCCTGGTGGTTTACCTGATGAATTAAGTTGGTAAAAATATGATTGATATATGGTCACCTTAAATATCCGGTATATATTTTCTATAGTTTTATCTATAAAATAGTTCATCTTTTAACAGAGCTATGCATTTAAATTTAAAAAAAATTCAAATGTAAAAGTTAATATAATATACCTCAAGAAAACTGCCTTAACAAAAAGGGAAGCCTAGATTCTTTTTATCGTTTTTATTAAGTAAAAGGTTTTAAATAAATATAAAATGCAAATATTATTGATACTTTTCGAGTGAATTTTCTTTTTAAATTTTATTTTTTTAATCATATACGCTTAATCTCCCATACTAGAGACTAAATTTTTATAGAAGTTCTACAAACAAATTCTGAAACATATCAAACATATATTTTATTTTCAATGCTAATTGAAATAGAACTTGATTGTAAGGGCTGTTACTTATTTGATCATTTAATTTAATTGAATGTACAAGTGTTTGAACAATTTATCTCTTTTTTATATTTTAATTTTAAAATAATTTTTCAATTTTACTGTTTAACAATTTTTAAATATAGCATATTAACAAACAATTTCTTTAATTGAAAATAAATGTACTTTATAATAAACAAAGCAAGTTTTTCGTTTTTAATTTGAATTCAAAATAATTAATTAAAATTAGTTAAAACGTTTTTAATTGTTAGGTTTGTACTATGATTAAAAGGATAAAAGTAAAAAATTATATTATTGCAAAGTCTATATTTATCCAAAACTAATATATTAAGAAGTTGACTGCCGCCATTAAAAAAAAAAGAAAAAAAATCATCATCTACTGGCTGAAAAAATATACTTATGGATCAAAAAACATACGTGTGGCTGCCAACGTGTTAAAGAAAATGTAAAAAGTATTGCTCTTAGCAGTGGTGAAATATGAGATATACTCGTAAGCTTTGGCATTACCCACTCAGCGTTGTCCGGTAATCTTTGTTTAAAAAGTTAATATGATTCACAAACAAATAATGATAAATTCTCCTTTGTCCCGTTCCTCTCCGTTTTTATTTCTCCTATTTGTCTTAATAAAATAAGGCTGTAAATCTCTCATTGTTATACTTTTTTGCAATATATGGAAATAGCTACTTAGTTTGCATTATATATAAAGAAAACGCTAAAACAAGTTTAAATTCTCCCGCCATTATACTTATTGTGATATACGATAATACCTACTTTATATGAAAAACAAATTATCCTCTGTCCCAATCCTATCCAATTTTGTGCCACTTACTTGTCTTTATAAAGAAAATGCTAAGATGAAGCTTAGTCTCCTGCAGATATAATTATTGAGATCCACGATAATAAATTTTTACCTTTATTATGGTTGGCGTATTTGTTGTTGTAATCTAAAAAATTCCGAAAACGTCTACGACCACACTCAATCTTCCTGGGGAGATATTATATTAATTCCCATAACATTCCATGAAGGAACATGGGAACTTCTCTCAGGTAATGAGCTGCACCCAAATCTATTTTTAGACTCATTGAAAGGGACCTATCGTTTAACGTCGACTCCGAACGGCAAATGCATTAGAGAAGTTTTTAAGAGTAGTAATACTCATAACCAGTTACTAGCTAATGTTATGAGGTGATACCGCTGTTGAAAAACTTTTTCTTTTTTCAAATGGTCCGCCCCGGTATTGAACCGAGGACCTTCTGGTTGGTAGGCGGGTATCTTACCTACCATACCTGCGGGGGTAGTTTTGAACTTAATGTACACCTTAATAATAGAATACCATGTGGAAATTTTGAATACTATCTATCTTTCATAGTTCCCAAGATATACCGCAATAAAAAACAAATACAAACAATATTAGTGAATAATGAATATTAGCAAACAGAAAACTCCTTTAGAAAGAAAAAATATGCGGTATTTAGAAGAAGTCACTAATTTTGCCCGTTTTCCCCCAACTTAAACTTCTGCTAGGTGCAATTTTGAAAAAATATAACCTATTGCACTATCGTTAACTGAATCTATCTGTTTCAAATTTCAAAAAAAATCAGCTTAGTCGTTTGGCAAATAAGTTTACATGGAGAAATTTATAATACACATATGTATGTATATTACAAGATCGAGATACCATATTCCTTATTCAAGGTTACAGTGTGTTATGCTTGCTCTCGTATAAGAGTTGGGAAATGCTTATTTACTTCACGGCATTATTTTGATAATTCCAATCACCCATTGTGTAATTTTAACAATACATTAAGCAGCGTACTACATATTCTTGTTCACTGTCCAACATCTAGATCATCCGAACCGCTGGAACACATATTAAACCTAAACCTTACCGGATTACAAAAATTTTGGAATCCTTTGCTCTATATAACATAACTGACACTTAGATTTTCTACTCATATATTTATATTTCTATTAATACCTTATATTTGACTTTATTTAATTGTCTAATATTAATTAATTATTGTATTTAAGCTGTATATTTAATGGATTTTCGACTAATGACCATTAATGAATTGTTTAATTTATGTTTTAATTTATATGTTGTTTAATTTATATTTAAGGATGCTTTTGTATCATTAACCTTTTTATTCTGTATTATAATTTTGTTAATTGATCGCGCGGAATGGTTTAGTTACCCTGCGCTTTTTCATGTATATTTTGTATATTTGTATATAAAAAATAAATTTGATAAATAAATAAATGCGTGTATAATAGGGTGCTCATTATATTTATGGGCCATTGTTTTTGTAAAGTTTGGGTCGTAACTTCCATCAGAAATGTTCCATGCAGCGAAATAATATATTGGGAAAAATTATAGGCAGATTGCATTAGGGCAAGTCGTGCCGCATTCGCACACAATAGGGTATGCCTTATATGTTAGTCAATTTTTGTTTTTTTTAAGTTCAGTTTGTAACTCCTCGCAAAAATGTTCTTTGTTGCAAATAACGCCTTGTGGGTAATTTTTGGTAGATTGCATCATGTAAAGGCGTGTATCATCTGCTCACAAGCTGTCAAAATATGTTAATTTTATATGAAAACAGCATAAATGCTGAGTTTAGTAGCCTGTAGGCGAAATCGGCACGCCTTCCCTTGACGCAATTTGCCTAAAATTTTCCACAACGCATGGTTGCGAAGAGCACTTCTTTTTAAATAAGGTGCACCATAATGTATATGCATGTATGTAAATAGATCACTATTTGATGTACATAAATAATTTTTTACATTCTCAAATTTCATATACAAAGCGAAATACATGCATACATACATACGTAAATACATTTTTTAATAATTTTCTTTAAATATTATTTATAACTTCATTTAATGAAATTTTTTTTACGCAATAAGGGTTTAGTTAAGAGTATTACAACATAACATCTTAATAAATAATTAAATAAATAAACTACTAAAGTAGAACTAAGAACTTTAAAGGGTTATAAGAAATTTTGAAAACAACCATTAAATTCCCTCTTTAATAATAAAAGAAAAGAGAAGAGATGATTTAGCAAATTCCTAATTATTTGAAATGTAGGCGTTATGCACCTTTCATTAATTAACAAAGTCAGCTACGTTGCAAAAGAATATTAAATATAAGTTTTATAAGCTTTGAAGAACCACACAATAACTCGTCTTAGGCCGAATATACATTTTGTATAAAAGAATCTCATTCTTATAATTAAGCTTAGATCTATTGAATAAAGGGTACGGCCGCAAATAATTAAATTTTCACAAATATATGTATTTCAAGTGCTGTTTGAATGATAATTAACTCCTAAATATTTGAAATTACTCCTTAACGGGATTAAAATTTTCCTGGAACAAATACGTTTCGTAAGAATACTTTCTAGCGATCTATTATTTGGAAATAGTATTTGTGAATACATTTTAAACTATCCTTCATCCTTTTGACTATTGCGTACAACACCTTATCGCGTGTCCAATAATCCATAGGACCATCTATTTAAAATGTAAATTACTGGATTTAAGGATTCTTTAAATTATGTTAAAGGGAATCAATAAATTTGTTTATACAATTATAACTAATTGAACACGGAAGTTTATTATCAACAAGTTCTTGTTTTAATTTAAATTAATAATTGAAATAATTATTCATTGTAATACTTCATAATTGTTCAGGTGATACCTTTTTTATCTCGGTCGATTTAAGAACTTTTTTTTTGTTGTAAAGCCATATATAAATCTATAAAATGATTCTAGACATATCATGCCTAAATATTGTTTTCATTACTACTTACACTTGTAACACAATTCTTTTATGCACTAAAGAAATGGGTTACACGTGTAATAAATAATGTGTTCTTTAAATTCAGCTTTTCAGACGGTAGCAAATTTTGACTTTAATTCGTTACATACGAGGTTTGTGAAAAAGAAAATTATATTTTATTTCTAGAAAGTAATATTTATGTATTACTTGTTTCAATACTGTTAGAAAATTTAAAGCGCCTTTTTGGTACATATAATGGTGTTCCTTAAAATAAGGCCACATATTTTTTAGTTGCTTTTATATTAAAATCTCGAAAAATAAGACTTTAGTGTAAAAATTCAACTGCATTTATTTTTGTTGGTTTCCTGATAGATAAAATGCCGTTATTTTTTACAATTATTGTATCATCGATTTCAAGATTAGTGCTTTATTAATATATATAAATAGAGAAAAGAGCTGTTCCATAAAATAAAAACAATTAAAGACAGAATAAAGAAATTTTTTGTTTTCAATTTTAAATAAAAGGTAGATCCATCATCCTGGTATTACAATTTCTAAGTAATCTTAATAAATAATTAGCATTTAGAGCACAAAATGGGCAGAAGCAAATATTGTGGCTAACAACTAAGGAATTTAATAAAAATAACTTTATAATGAAGGGAAAGTTATAGGGAAATAGCTAAAAATGTTGGCTGTTCAAAAAAATTATGGTAGCTAATGAAATACCAATATAAACCCCAAATTAGAGGAAAGAAACCTTACGCCATGTAAAAACAGATCCTTTTGTTTCCTCTTTAGCCCTTAAAAAGGAATTCAATTTTGATGTTTCTATTTCAAAAATTAGGAAACTGTTAATAAAAACAATTTGAAGACAAAAAGTACACGGAAGTTTACATATCTTACAAAGAAAAACACAAAGAAAAGACTGGAATTTGCTGGAAAACATTTGAGCTGGTGTGTAGACAAATGGAGAAACATCTTATGGTCAGATGAGACAAAAGTTAACATGTTTAATTCTGACTGAAGTAGCTTTCTCTTGCGAAGACCTCCCAAAACCGAATTCAGTCCCCAATATATCATTAAAACCCTCAAACACAGTGGTAGAAATCTTATGGTATGGAGCTGTTTCTCTTACGCGGGAACTGGGCTACTTTTTCCCAAGACAGAATGGATGCAGTATATTATACTAATATGGTATACTAAACAGCTCGATGTTGGTTTATGCTGAGTGGAAAATGCCGCCTCGATGGGTGTTTAAGCAAGACAACGACTCGAAACACACATCGAAGCGAGCGAAAAATGCTTTAAAGACAATAATTTCGAGGATTTAAGCTGTCCTTTTCAGTCGCCAGACTTAAATCCTATTGAGAATTCAACAAACATGTCTTCGGGGATAAACTCCATCTAACAAGGAAGAACTATGGACATGTATGTGTTAAGCATGTATGAGAAAACATTCCAGTTGAGACTTGTAAAAAACTTGTAGACTCAATGCCAAGACGTTGCTTAGCTGTAATAAAAAATAATGGCTTTTCTACCTAAAAAATACACATTATTGTATTAAGTATTATTACATTTCAGATAACAAAATTAAGTGGCTCTATTTTTATTCACACCCCAAATCAGATGTCAGATGAATAATTTACTTTTTTTATAAAATTTTGTTTTTTAAGCATTGATTAACTAGTTTTTTCTTATTTTATATTTCGTTAGTATTAAAACTTATATTATTTTATTAAAATTATTTTATTTTAAAGTTTTTGAACATTTTTTCTTATCTACAAAATTTATATAAAGGTGGCTCTATTTTAAGGAACACCACTGTATATCTTGAGCTTTCTTTGCAGTTTTATATTTTTTTTAATTCGCATAGTTTTCTTCGTATTTTATGACAGTGGCACAAACTTTAAATTTAACAACTTCATTGTACTGCGCCACAATTGTGATAGAACACTCTAATCAAAATTTTTATACTGTACGGAATTGGTGTGTCTTCTCTTATGTGATCACTATCATTTTTTCTACAACAAAAACTCAAAATAAAGTATTAATTCCTCATTTTTTTATTTTACAATAAAACCTCATACTGTGGGAAAAACCTCAGTTGGTTTAATGCTTGGTGAAATTTTTTATATTATATAAATATTTATATAATTTCACCATGATTTAATGTTTATTTGCTAATTTCTTAGAAAAAAATAAATTATTACATATTTTGGTGTTTAATTTTTTTATTTTTCGCAATGTTTAATTAATATTTAAAAATTTCAGAAGAAAACTTAAATCCATCGTCTTGAATACATTTCATTAATTTTTATTTTTTTTTTCTTATGGTTATTATCGCATATGTTGCTTTTTAGAGCATATTTTCATAGTCCTTCAATTCAAGTTCTTTTTCTACCATTTGATTGACCAAATTGTCTACAGTTTCTTGCATACGCTGACGTAATGTTGGATTTTGTATTGAAGAAATTTCCTTAGCCTTTTGGGAATGCTGTGCTTTAATATCTTCCAATTGACGACGCAATTCGGATATCTTGCTATGAATCTGCTCAACATTCATTTGTGGAGTAGCATCGTTGGAAGAATCATCATCCGATAGAGTACGTTTGCGCTCTTCAAAATATCCTGGTGCTGCTAGATTTGAATTGGAACCACCATATTTGGATTGATCATCGTTTTCACCGGCTTTTGGACTGCCAAAAAGTGTTTTGCTGTAATCGGTTATATCTTCTTTAGAGGTATTGAGACCAGCATTATTACCCCCTATATTTGTATTATTGTGGCCCATAGAGAAATCGGACATGCGAGAATCATCTGCCGAAAGACGTGAGGTTTCATCTAAATCTTGAATATGTGATGTGCCACGATGTTTAATGTCTTCATCTTCATCAGAAGACGAAACTTCCTCGCCGAAAATATCGTGCTCGCCGACACCACCAATTGGCGCCGAACCTGAAGGTCCGTCATCATCATCACCATCTGATTCAACATTGATATCTTTTTGTGAAGACGAATCATTAATGATTTTATCGCCAGCTCTGAGATTTTCATCATTATAGTCTTCTTCACCTTCATTTTGTTCTTTTAGTTGAGGATCCGAAGATGATTTTGTTAAATCCTCATTAATAATTTCAAATTCAACTTTTACGGCTTCATTATCAACACGCAGTAAGCGTTTAACTTCTTTTTCGATTTCGGGAGCCTCAACATTTTTCTTTTTTAAAGTTTTCCGAAAACGTCTTTTTCGTACATTCTTACATGGTGGCGTTATACCATGAGCCCATAAAAATTTCTTGTCTACCTTATTAGGATCCTTTTTTTTACCTTTATTTGGTGATTCCTCTTTGTCTAAATCTAAGGGTTCCTCTTTGCAAATCATCTGTTACGAAAAAGAACGGTATCTTTTAGCTTTCTTATTCCAGACATGTTAAGATTACTTACCATTTGGCATATATCAGCAGACTTATAAAAGCTTTTATTGTCTATTGTCTTCAAGCATTCAATAATAGTCGGCAAGTCAACAATTTTCGCATGCAGTAGCCAATGGTCAAATCTCACCTCACCATAACGTAAATCGTTGTCCAATTGTATGGACATGCGATCCCTTAAATTCGAGTTGGGTGATTGTAATGTTTCCCTTAAAGCTTTGGCCGGTTCTTCAGGCATCCGTAAAATAAACTGATTTTCGAGTTCGACACCATCGTCTCGTGGTTTTTGCTCCTGTTTATTCTTATCATTTTTCTTGTCAATCATTCTATTTCAAATAATTTTAACAAATTTTTCTAATTTCTCCAAATTTTTTTGCTAACAATTCTTTATTTGTTTATTTTTTTCAAAGAAACACCAGTGTTGTAAACTACATGTTAGGATTTTACACTGACAGAATATTATCTCAAATGATGTGTCACCAGTACTAAAAGTATATCACAAATTTATGGTAGACTATAATACACGGTAGATCAACATATATTTTTTCAGTTTTTAATTTATTTTTTCCTGGTTATAAGCAATTTAATAATATTTGTTTAGTTTCGTCTGTGGATATTTCAAAATTATATTTCATTTAAATAATATTCTGGAATAAGAAACGAGCTTATAAGTTTAAAATTCTTAGTTTTTTGTATTAAAATATTATGCTATATAGGAATGAATCTAATACGCAACATTTTTTTCTTTCACTGTATCTTACCAGATTTACATCTTTAAAAATAAAATATGGCAGCCTTAAATTTATTTGACAGCCGCACATTACTTTTTTCTTCATCTCATCCCCAATTTTTTTCACATTGAGAAATGAAAATTTATTAATTATTAATTAAAAAAATATAAGAATAATTAAAGTTAATAGTATTAAATTATATTTAACACAAACTTAATAAATAACAAAAATGTGCGCTGTAAAAAACAGCTCTATGAGGCTTCTGTTGGCGGTTTTTATGCTGGTGGCCGTGAGTTCAGTAAATTCCCTATATGAAGATCAAATAAAAAAATTTGATTGGTAAGTAGAGCAAAGGTTTTCTTGGTTTAGTCAAAGACACGTAATTTTTAATTGATTAAAAATATGTTTGTTTTTTGTGTAAATCTTCAAGGCGAACTTTACAAATAGGCGGTGTAAACCAGGGATACTTGGAGTTGAATGGATTTCAACCGCGTTTGTTAGTCAGTACTAGGGAAAATGTAGTGTCATCCTTATGTCCAAAAACGGGAGAAATTCTTTGGCGACAAGTTTTCGAAACTGGTGCTAGAGGTGACATTAAATTAATGCAGCTTTCGTTTGCTGCTGGTACTGTAGACTCCACTGCAGCTGCTACAACTGGTTCTAGTCATGGTTTCGATATGTTAACTGTACAGGGCCATGCTCCGGCCTTGGTGCGTGGATGGAATTCGAACACGGGTCATTTGGAGTGGGAGTGGTCCCTAATGCCTTTGCAAACTGATAAGGCCATCAATTCGTTTTGGTTTTATCGCAATTCGCTGCTATATCATGTTATCCCCGTATGGAAGAGTCATTTAGAATTGACACAATACTTTGCAACATCTGGCCAGTCTACTGGTAGTACAGCAAAAATCTCAGCGCCTTGGATAACTAAAGAGAAATGTATATTAGTTGGTGTTTATTATACGTGTGCTGAAGGCAACAAGTTAATTAGTTTAGATTTGACAGCATCACAACCACAAGTAATTAGTAAAGAACTTGGAAGCATACCTAGTCAAGCAATTAAATCCTTAGAAGTAAGTACTTAATAAATTGCTTATAAATTCCATTTGAAATATGTTTCAATTTTAATTTATTTTCGTGAACAGGGTACAAGTGGTATAGTTGTAATCGATGGAAAATTAGTGCCAGTAAAGGAAGACATTCAAACCTGTGGCATGTTATCAAGTCAAAATTATTTTGTTGGAAGCTTTAAAAATCAAAATGTGATTTTAACAGTCGATGTTAAAGATAAAGTAAATTTAATATGAATTTCAATGTCTCAGTATGAATTACATATTCTCTACTTAAAGGTGTTAAACATTGAAGGTTATAATGCAGATACTTGTCAATCTGTGCCAGAGTTATCTAATTCAGTTACATATCCTGATCATTATGGCACCCCCACACTCAGAACATTTGATTGTAAAGTTAATCGTAACAATGATGGCAGAGGCTGTCTTTTCATTATTGATACGACAGATGATAGTGTTTTAGCTGTACAACAATCAAAATTCCGCTGGACTAAGTCTGAAGCATTGGCAAATGTTATAGCAACAGAGTTTATTGACTTGCCGTTGGCCGATAGTGAAGGTGAATTGGAAAATGAAATGAAAGGAAAAACTGGTGAGTATACAAAAATTAAAAGTACTTTTATTTCATTGAAGTGATAATAAGAAGGCAATTTAATTTCCGTTTGTTTACTATGTTCATATGTCTAATTTAAATTATTAATGAAATGTTAATCTTTGGCTTATTTAAATGTACTTTTTTAAATTTGTATGCGTACAAATGAAAAATGTCTTCTGTTATGAAAAAAAGGTGTTGATCCAAGTCTGGAGAGTAAGTAAAGAGTTTTGTTTTAATGCTAATGTTGTCGGAATTACTTACATTATTGCTATGTTTTAATTTGTTTTTCGCTTATATATATTTGTGTGTTTGAAATGTACAAAAAAATATCTGTGTATGTGTATGTTTAATAATGAATTTTATTTTTGAATGTTTTTATATATTTATTTTTTTAATTGTTTACCTTACCTTTTTTGTTTTAAGATTTAATATTTAATACTATTAGGTACTTAATTTGTTAATTTTTTTTGAATTTCTATGGAAATATGTAATTTTTTAGTCTAATTAAAGCTTTTAATGCGACAGTTCTAGCCATTTTCTACTTTCCTTATTTATAGTCTTTATATCATGAATTGCATTTTATAGTTATAGATATTTATATAACAGCAAAAAAATATAAAAACACAAACCGGGTAAATTTAGTAATAGTATAATTGGATATTCTCAAATTAAATGGTAGCCTCAATATTCGTATGGACAAACATTGACGGAATGTAACTTCAAGACAACTGTCGTAGTAGAAGTTTTTTTTTTTTGTTATTTAATTCAAGTAGTAACCATAGTTTGTGATCAATTGTAATAGAAGTTTTTAAACCTAAATTCATATAAATATCGCTATTCAAATGAACGGAAATATTAAAAGAATCAGGGTTAAGTTTTGTTCACGTTTCCTGTATACTTAGTAAAAGTGAGGTAAAAAATTGATTAAACCTTTTTTTTAATGTTTGTTGTTCTTAAAGCTCCTTCGAAATAATAGTCCTTATTATGGTTGGTGTGAGTAGGAGTATTTCGATATTTTTGTGATGATTAAACAATGACGATCACAACCATTATAAGGATCAATCTATTTCCAATTGTGTATATTATGTTTAAATCCGTTTTAAAATGCATTATCTTTGACCTTATTTTTATTTTTTAAATTTTATTTTTTGGTAATTATAAAATGCATATAAATTAAATGCCGACATAACATATATACATAAATATAAAAAAATGAAAATGTATGTAATATCTATATTTCTTATTTTATAGCTGATATCGCTAGTGCATTTATACACCGTTTAACTTCGCAAATATTGCATTTTAAAAGCTTATTTCTTCATGTCATGGGCTTGGGACCTAAACCATCTGATACCCAAAGAGCTGGCTTAGTACGTGATTCGTTTGGCTTACACAAAATGTTAGTGATATTAACTAAGAGTGGCAAAGTTTTTGGCATCGATAATATAAGCGGCAGACACCATTGGCAACTATATTTAAATAATGTAGAAGAATTTGCTAGTGGCGAAACTATGCGTCTACTGATTCAGAGAACTAGTAAACATTTTCCATTACAAGCTATCTGCACCATTGTGGCAAAAGACAAAATAACAGGTAATGGTGTTTTATATCGATTTAATCCAATAACTGGAACACCAGCAGAAGGAGGTCTTTTGCAATTGGATTATAAAATAAAACAACTTTCCCTTCTGCCTGAAACTGAATCTGATTTCGTTAAGGGCATTTTGATTATGGATGCCAATAATAAAGTTACTGTTTACCCCGACAATGCTAAATCAAAAGTAAGCTTAAATTATTATACAATATGATATATTGTAATTTTAATATGATATATTGTCATTTACTCTCTAATTTTAGGCCCACGGTTTATATTTGTACACGGCAGATAAGTCAACTGCTCGATTAAACGGTTTTTATGTGAACTATGCAAATAATGTAAGTTTTAATGTTGTAATTGAAATTCATCTAAAGTGCTGACGACGCGTTTCTTTATTAGGACTTGAGTACGATACTATTATGGAATATTGACTTAAGTGGTCATAGTGGTGACCATAAAATTGTAACTGTCGCTTCGAAAAATCCTATTGAAAGGGTTCATTCACAGGGCCGTGTAATGCCCGACCGTTCGGTTTTATACAAATATATTAATCCAAATTTAGTAGCAGTTTTCACGCAAGCTGCTGATAGCATACACAAATGTATGTTATGTTTGAAAAGTGTTATTAATTATTTTTTTCATGTATTTCTTTCGTTTTATATTTCTTATTTTTTTAGATTTGCTTAATGTATATTTGGTGGATGTTGTTTCTGGTTCGGTAGTTTTCTCTATGATGCATCGTAAAATTCGTCCCCCACTACATGTTGTACATTCGGAAAATTGGTTGGCATATGCTCATTACAACGACAAAGTTAGACGCACTGAAATAAGTAAGTAACTTTATTAGGACTATTTTTTATGATAGGAATCTATTAATAAAGTTGTTTAAATGAAAAAATGAGGATTAATCCAAAAGTAGAGACGGACGGGTCGATTTTGATATAGATCGGAGAAGAGCATTGTTATGGCTCGAATTGAGTAACAAGAATGAGAAATATCAGATGTCTTTGTATAGCAATAAAATTCTTTGATTTTAATTCATTAATAATTACAAAATATTAACAAAGAAAAACAAAAGATGATTTTTTTGTTTTTTGAAGTTCCCGTTATAAGGAAACCATATATTTTTTATATTGAATTTGACCATATGTTTCTTTTAGCAACTATTGAATTATATGAGGGCAAAACTCAAGCAAATAGCACTGTATGGAGTTCTTTAAATGCACCACCCATGCCTTTAGTAGAACGACAATCATATATTATACCAACCGGTGTTACAGCAATGCGTGAAACTATTACCGAAAGGGGTATTACTAATAAGGATGTTTTAAGTAAGTCCATTTTAAAATAGTTAATAAAGTAATAAATGTTAAATTAACTTAAATGTTATTCAATAAACTTAGTTGGAACTGCTAGCGGTTCAATTGTGGAGTTGCCATGGGCATTATTAGATCCCCGTAGACCAATTTCATCGTCTTCAAATGGACGCGAAGAAGGTGCAATGCCATACATTCCAGAATTACCATTGCCAACTGAAAATATGATAAACTATAATCAAACTATAGCTAGATTACGTTATATTTACACGGCACCTAGTGGTTTAGAAAGTACCTGTTTGGTAGTGGCGGCTGGTTTAGGTAAATATATTAACAACATTTTCCTATGAATTTACTAAATATGAGTATTGTCACAATTTCAGATTTATTTGTTACTCGTATTGCACCATCAAAAACATTCGATTTACTTAAAGAAGATTTTGATTATATACTAATTTCAATTGTTTTGGTAGTTTTGACTTCAGGTTCACTGGTTGCCAAACATTTAGCATCGCGCAAATCAATTAAACAAGCTTGGAAATAGTTTTGTTTTCAAATTTAAATTACAAATTAATATAATAAAAACAAGAAACAAAAATGACTCTATAGCAGCATTACATATTAAATTAATTACAATTTTATATTAAATAAAAAGTTAAATAGGAAAATGATTTCATATATTATTTATATGAATTTTTGTTTAAATTGTTGTCAATATTTTTCTGTAATATATTGCTTTTATTTTCTTTAATATAATACTTTACTTTTTTCAAGATATTTTAGTTTTCTTTTTCTAGTTTTGTAAAAGTTAAACTTTTATAAATTAATTTTTGTTTTGTTTAAAATTTCACTTTTACAGTTCTATAACAAAAAAATGTATTTGAAATCTGTTTAAGAGAATTTTGCATGTAAAATTTGAAATAAAAAAAATTTTAAACTCAATTTAAACTTTATGAATATGGTGGTAAATATATAGCAAAGATTCTGTTTGACTTAACTAAATAATTCAAAGTTATTGAATTATATCTGGAACAAAAACAAAAAGGAAGGAATCGCAGCAGTCATTTTATATATATGTTATAAAGTTTGTATAGGTTTAATTTAAAATAAAATATTTTATATATCAATTTAAAGAGATTCAACTGAGTTTAATCGTCTGAGCTTATTCGTTTATTTTTACGAAAATACTATTAATTTGAAAACTTAGGTTTGAGATATATATCATTGCTACAAACATATAACTAATCAATTATGCACGCGTTTTTTTGGTTCTTTTTAGTGAGAAAGAAATTATTCATTTTGGGTGCATCTTCGTTACTCCGATTAATCAAAAATTTATTTGCAAAATTGTTCTTTATTACAATAATGTCAAAAACGACTACGACTTGCCAATCATGATAAGGGGGATTATTTCTGCAAAAAATAATTTTATGAAAAATGTTCGATGATGTTACAACTTTATTTGTCTTTCGTAGATAGATAGCATTAGTTGTCGCTATGGTCTTAAAAGTCGTTTCTATGTCGTCTTTATATTGTCGCTTTGTTCCTAAATTCGTACTACTAAAACATGAAGAAAAATTATTGAAAACTATAAAAAAAAACTGGAAGCACTGATACAATCTGTGTGAATAAAGATTGGGTTATTATTTAAGTTTTTAAGTAATTGCATTTTTTGGTAGACTTCGGTTCGCTTTTGCAGCTAAGGAGCAAACCCTGGATGAAATAGTGGGTTTATCTTCAATTTCTTCGCATACACTTTTATTGCAGATTTTATAACTTTTAGAATTGCGCCTTCTCCTGTTGCATCGGCTTCAGATGCGATGGCCACCAGCTTTATATTAAGTTTTACGTTGTGCCAAGCATCTTTAACTGGAGATTCAAGCGGATCCTAAAATATGCGAGATTAGGTATCATTTCTGACACCAAACTTTCGAAAAAATATTCATTTTTTCCTTATACCTCACTACTCGTTTCAATTTTGTTACTAAAAATGACAATTGTCGTTTCTATCTTCGTTTTAATATAGAGAATAATAACGACAACGATGATACCAAATTGTTGTTTTTATTTCGTTTAAAAACGAGAACGCCGACCGGAATATGACCAATTAACTTCTATATGATTACAGGCAAATTAGTAAATAACGTACTTAGTTTGTATGTGTGTCGACAACATTTTAAATACCGCTGGTGAACGGATGTTATTCATTCATAATAATTGTTAATAATGCATAATTTTATATTTACATTTTTAGAAAAAAATTCGATGTTTTAGGTTGGAGACTTAGTAAAATGTATATATACATATATTTTTATTACCGACGTTCTAATGTGGAGCATAGAACCATAGAATTTGTTAAAATATAACAATTATTTTTTTTTTTTACAAAAAATGTGTTTAGAAAGGTGCTCAAATTGTGAAGCAATCATTGTTCTTTTTTTAGCTTGCAACGATATTTACTTTCTTAGTAGTTACATTACCGATTGTAAATTTGTTTCAATCCTATTAGTGTACAACTATTTCAAAAAGTTACTTGAATTTTAATGTTAATCAAATGCAGAAAAAATTCATTATATATGTATGTATGTGGGTACAAGTATATAAATATTAAACAAAATTAAATAAATAAAATGTAGTTTCGAATATGAGATTCAAAATACAAAAAAAACATTTTGTGTGATATAAATAATTTAAAATATACACGGACTAGGGAGGGGACTGTTGTCTCTTATTTGTTGCATGTGAATTGCTGTGCTTCATTTGAATGGAAAGACTATGTCAAGTATCACACGTTAAACTCAATTAAATGTCTTTTGAGTTGTATAATTTAAAAGTCTGTTATAATCTCTCCCTCTTCATGCCTTTTGATGGGATCTCCTTTCAGCAAAGCAGAAATCATGCTAAAAGTATAGAAATATTTTACTTATTTATAATATATGTACGTTGTAAATACAAACATAAGTTGTTTGTACATGTGATCATATTAAATCAAAAAAGCATCAAGTTTCATCTTCAAATGTTTCGAAATGAAAAATAAATTACAATTTGTAATATTTGTCAGGTTAAGCTTACACTTAGGTCTTCAACAATTTTGTCGATAAGTACGTTATTTTTTGTTGTAGAAGTGCAAGATATTTTGTAACTTTGGTCCTTTTTGATTTCATATGACGATATGTAAAAGAATATATCAATTGATTGATTCCTACTTACAAATACAATGCAATGAAGAACATTATAAAATAGTAACCTAAATAAATCATGGTATTACGTAGGTGAACCTTTAAAAGACCGCGGCTGTGTATATCGACTGGATCATAGACACCTAAACTATCACGAGGTTGTTTATATAACTCATAACCCAACCAAGTTACCATGGGTAAATTGAGCACCAACATTAGCCAGTGGCCACCCAATAGTAAAAGAACACATAGTATTAAATGTGAGCCAAATTTTGGTATAACCCAAAAATTTAAACGGCTACAACATTCTTGTGCATTTAAATAATCACATTCTAGATCAGCTAAAGTTAATACCTGGCGGCAAGATTAAATTCATTAAATTATAAGAATATTTAAAAATAAATTAACTATTGGGTGAACTTACATAGTATATCAATAAAAATAATATGGCTCCATATACAATGAGCGTTAAAGCAAATATAACTGTTTCCGGCAACATTTCAATTTTAAAAACTTTAATTAATTAATTTAGATATACGTATGTATACGACTCTCTTCTGATTTTACGTTGTATTTGTTTATAAATACAGTTAATTAACTTCCTGCGAATTAAAGCTTGACTAAATTTTTGACAATTTTGTTTTGTCAATCATATTCTAGTTGAGAGTGAGTAGAAAAAAAGAGCAAAGAATAAATCGACCAAAACAAAAAATTTTATGAATATAGAATTGATATGGCAGCTTTACTAAATGTACTAAAAACGGAAGTTGTATCATTTTAAACAAATAAAATCGTTTAATAAGGAAACTTTATGGGCTGTGTGTGTTCGGACGACTTCGAAATTGTTGGTGTTCGACTCAGATAGCACGTAAAACTAAGATATGTATCTTCAATGCCTGCGTAAAACAACACTACTCTATAGTACGAAACATGGTTAATGTCAACTGCAATTACACAAAAACTATAGGTCTTTGTTAATAAATGACTACGAAACATTCACGGTTATTTTTGGCCACGAGCTATCAGCAATACTGATCTATGGACTCTGCCCAACGAAGTACACATAATGCTCCAAATATTAAGGATAAAATGGAAATGTATTTGACACACTTTAAGGTAACTGCAGATAAGCATAAGCAGAAGAGGACTGGAGTGGACCCCAAGGTAGTCTCAACAGAGGTCGTCCAAAGAATATGTGGCGTTGAACTATGTTGCGAGAGCTTTCAAGTAACAATAACTCATGGGAAGAAATTAGACGTTATTGTCAAAATAGAGTAAGATGGAAACATCTTTTTGAAGCCCTATGCTCTCAAGTGTAGCACTAAAGGAAAAAAATGTATGTAAATATGTATATATGTGAAAATTAATCTGTAGTTGTATGTAGTTTCATTTGTTAATAACAAGCTACATGATATAAAGGTAAATATCATAGCATGCCCTTCGTTTTGATTTTACTGTCGTGCCCACACAAAACATAAGTTTTGTTTGTTGTCCATCCTCTTTTTTCTAATTTCCTAAGTAAAGTCGGCCCTGAATAGTAAGAAAATTATCTTCCAGGTCTGGCCACGTTTATCTCAGCTAATGAATTGGTACAGCTCTTTGGGAAGTACAACACTGCATTGGTGCCGCGGAGGTTAAGATAATACTCAACCCCTGAATTAAGAGTGGGTATTCTATCCAGATAATAAGTCTTATTTGTATGGGTGTCTCTTATGGTAGTGGCATAGAAACTGCGTTAAGATCGCCGTGGGATAAAGCCGTGCCGTGAGTGAGTATGTCTAACTCACAAATTAGTGTACCAAAAGACCATGTTCAACGCTCTATTTAACTTCTTATACATACATCTTAATGTCTTAATGGGATTTTCTCTCCAACTTCCAGTGCTTCTATTCTTTTTGTGGATGACAGCAGTATTTTTCATTTATGTTGCGCATAGTTTACCCGAGTTAATTAAATAGTTCGAATTGAGCTGCTGGTGATGAGCATACTTGGTGAAATAGGATCATCAGCTGGCTATCGTTGGTTGCGTCGATACTAAGGCTGGGAAGGGGGGTTGAGGCATTCCACCAGCTTTCAGCTTCAAATGTGTTGCCAGCAATTGTTTTGTGAAATTTCAAAGATTATTTATTGTTTACGTACCTTGGACTAGAGGTGAAGGAGGAATATCGCTTTGAGAGTACCAGACGAGAGCTAGTCGTGCTGGCACTCTAGTGCCATTTTAAAGACAGAAGAAGGATCAAGTAAAAAACAAGGCTATCTACCAAATCAATTACATTCCTTTCAAAATTTTGGCTATACATTTTTATGGTCGTTGGCTTAAATTACAGACCGATCTTTTTTAAAATTTCCAAAAATTAAAGATGTAAAAATCCTCTGAAACAAATATTAACCTACTTCTAACAAATCTGGCACAGTTATCATTCATAACTCATGACGATAACGAAACCCTTGGGTAGGTAGGTTGAATGGGGAAGACATTTATACACCTAGGCTGGAGTTCGGCCAGTTGTGAGATCGTTAATTAATGTATAAAACAGAATAAGAAACTTATTTTGTTCAGTTCCTGCTGAGCTTCGTAACGTTGACATATCTCTTAGGTGTCTCGATTGGAGATATGGTGAAATCAAGTCTATATGGAAGGTTCCGACCTCTATCTGGTGAAAGGCTCACTGTCCGGCTTTCCCTCAACAAGTCCTACAAATATTGCTCTCTACTAAGCCCATGTGCCCGTAAGCTCGTAAGTACCCTGTTAGGATGCCTAGGAAGCCACAAATTCCTTAGTAAGGCTCGTTATATAACCAAGAAATATGTAAAATTTACAAGATTTGCATAAGCATACAAAGCTCTATTTGACATTAAAACTGATTTTGAAATCGGTATATTTTTAATTAAAATTTAAAATTTATCTAAACCATCACCAAACACAAACGTATAAATTATTTTCTGCTTGCAGTGTACGTTTTATGTATGTTTGTTGTATGTTTTAAGTGTATATCAAACCGAATTTTAATACATCTGGCTACTCTAACTAAGGTTTCATTACCATTTATTCTCTGTTTACAAAACTCACTTTCTCTCTCTCTTCATTAATAATAAAAAATAAAAAATTAGTAAAATGTTCCCCACCAGCTGGTTGTCATTCGGTCTTTTGTTGGGGAAAATAGCTGCATCGCAAGTAAAAAGTATTCATTCGCAATAATGGCACTGCGTGTTTTTAGCATAAATTTATTAAAAAATAATAGAAATTTAATACAAAATCTGCAGCATTTAAATAAAGCCGTGGTAACAATTGGAATAAACTCATATTATATTTAATATTCATTCAATTTCTTACAAAAATCTATGGCAAAATTTTATTATTAAAACGCTCTTGCATAACCTCTAATTTTTTTTAATATGGGTGCTCCAGCAACATGTTAACTACTGTACTGAGGTGACTGTTCAAGCTGCTCCATTGGCATTGAAAAAGCAAAAAGTGAGTAAAGCTATGAAGGCATATTTAGAACGAGCCCAAGAACACGATGATTTTATGAAAACACAACAGTTGGAATATCAAATTGGCAAAAGACATTTGGCCAATATGATGGGTGAAGACCCCGAAACATTTACCCAAGAAGATGTGGATGTAAGTTTTGTTATGAGCATTTGAATGTGTAATTAATTAGATTAATATTTTTTTTTTTTTTTTTTTTTTTTTTTTTTTTTTTTTAAGAATGCCATTGAATATCTATTTCCTTCTGGCATTTATGATAAAAAAGCCCGCCCTATAATGAAGCGACCTGAAGAAGTGTTTCCAGCACGTAAAGCAGCTGAATTCGATGAAACAGGAAGACCATTCCACAGTATGTTTTATACTGGCAATCCAAATTTCTTTAAATTATTATATGTGAGTTATTTGAAATTTGATTTTCAATGAAAATAATTATTGATTTATATTTTAGGATATAGTTGAAGAATTGAATAAGTTGTATGATTTAGAAGAACGTATGATGCGTCGTGGTCAAAAGCCTGATCCAAATCAAAAAGTGTAAGTTAAAAAAAATTCCTATTAATATGTTAGTAATTTTGGGATTTGTTATTAATCTGATTATTGTTCTTATACACTACTTTTATGTGGTGGGTATTTTGTATGCCCGCTGCAAGTATGGGCTTGTTCGTAAATGCATCACTGCACTGCACCTGACATTTAGCGCTCTAAAACACCTTATATTCACTATTTTTTTTTTTATGCAAATAAAAGACAGTGCTACTGCAAATGTATATTCATTAATAGTGCATCATTTTATTTTCTGTGGTAGATGCTTGCACTGCGATTTTACTACATTTAAGCAACTGACATAAAAAAATCAGCAATTTTTGGCTAGTCTGCAACCAAGTGTAGCACTTAAAACTATGCTATTCAAAAACATTTTTTAGTTTAAACAGTTTTTTTTCGATTGTATAGAACAATTTTAGAGAACATATATATCGAAACACATTTCAAAGTAACAGTTTCTAAAAAAGTTTTGGTTAATCTTTATAACAAGAATAATTCTAAATTTAAATAGCTATGTAATTAAAAACAAATACATTTTGTTATGACAGAATTAATAAATCACATAATAGTTAAATATTACCGGAGAGTAGAATATATGCCGATTTTTTTTTGTCATTTAACTTTGTTTAATAACATTTTTTTATTTTATATTTATATTATATAGTGATTTAAGCGGTTTTAATTGGATTACTAAGGAACAAATGGAATTGCGTTTAGTAGAAAAAATCTCTGACATTGAATATAATAGTTTTATTACTTCAATGGAAAGATTAGTATCTCATCCATATTCCTACAAATGTAAAGCATTCATTGATAATTACACAAAACCTTTAATGGATAAAACTAGCCAGTTGGAGGTTCCTAAGCCACAGATTGATGAACAAGGTCGTCAATATATTACTACGTATGGTAAGAGAGTTTAAAAAGGAATTCAAAATACATATTATAAAGTAAAATTATATATTGCAGAATGTTTACGTAAAACCGCACGTGGTGATGTAACACTTCGTGTTCCTGGTACAGGAAAAATTTCAATAAATGGCAAAGATATCACATATTTTGAAGATATACAACCTCGAGAGCAGGTAAGTTTTTTTTTTTATTTTAAATTTATATGTGTAAAAAGAAATGAATTTAGGAAATATGAGTTAAAGATATGTCATATATTTCTGTAAAAAGATAAATTAGATGACATATACATATGTGAGCAATGTTATCTTCTACATATTCTTTATTCAACAAGATTGGTTGATTAGTCTTTAAGATTTCAGTTTCCAAGAACATTAATTCGTTAATTGTTTGAAGAAGATGATGATATTAATTTCCGGGTAAAAAACCGGTTTTTCGTTCTTTAATGAACGCACAAGCTAATCAATGTTTTCTTATTAAAAGCCTTAGGCACTTTTTGGTTCTTAACATGGATATTTTTGATTTTTTATAAGAGTATACATACATATCTTGTAAAATCTTAAGAAAAAATAAGGCAAATTCAGTTCAAAACAAATAAGAAATTTACCAAAAACAAATTTTACTCGCATTTGGTATTGTTATATAGCTCTTTATACAAAAATTAGGATATGTGCTTATATTATATTTAATGGATAATATCGGGTGATTTTTTAAGAGCTTTCAGATTTGGTTTAAAATAACACATAATTTAGAGATATGTAGGAAATCTTTGAGTCTGTAGAACGATAATTCAATGATTGACGATGATTGCATGTAAATGTTCATCGCGGTTACGTCTCAAATTACTCATACGCTGGGTCGAATTTTGACATATTCTCTCCATATATCGATGAGTATATCTCACGAATAAATTCTTCAATATTGGCTTCCAGTGCATCAACCGTTGCGAGCATGTCCCTATAGACATGAGCATTAACGTAGCCCCACAAGAAATAGTCTAAAGGCGGTTAAATCGCACGATATGGGCGGCCAATTGATCGACCGCAAACGTGAAAAAACTATTCATCAAACTCGCCTCTCGAATGGGCCATTGTTTCGCGTTCTGTGTGGCATGTGGCTCCGTCTTGTTGAAACCATTTGTCAGTTAAGTCCAACTCTTCCATTTTGGGAAAAAAATTGTAATCATCGCTCAGTAACGCTTGCCATTCACAGTAACGTTCCTGTCTTCGTCGTCTTTGAAAAAGTACGGTGCAATTATGCCACCCATAATCCACAAACATTTTCGGGATGCATTGGCAGTTCTTGCAATGCTTCTGGCTGCTCTTCACATCAAATACGGCAATTGTGCTAGTTCACGTATCCATTTAACAAGAAATAAGCTTCGTCGCTGAACACAATTTTCAGATAAAAAAGTTCTTAACTGAGCATGAATTTTGATAATAAAATTCAATAATCTGCAAGCATTGTTCGTTTGTAAGTTGATTCGTGGTTAAACTATAGACCAAATTGAACATGATTGACAGTAACATGTTACACGAAAACAGCTGAGCTGTCAAAAATAGTGTTGCCAAAAAGAAAGTTGCTAATAAATCACCCGATAAAAACCATTTTTCAGACTCTTAATATTTTTATGATATATTCTTGCATCTTTTACACATTACAGTCGCTTTTTCATGGAATTAGCCAACCTTTTTTAAGTCATAATCTGTTGCTATTTTCCGTCACTTTTTCCATTACTGCAGCTTAAACACATACTGTAATGTTGTTTGGTTGGTGTTTGGCTGCTTTGTTTCTTAAAAAACACACATTTTTAATAGGGTTCAAATCGCGGTTTTGCGCAAGAGTATCTGTAACTTTTCCGCAAGAAGCCACATCACCACTATATACGAATAATGCTTAGAATCGTTGTCCCGATAAAATTTAAATTGTGTTTTTTTGTCATTGAGGAACCCGAATTTTTCAACACTTTATCAAATGGCTCTTTATAATGTGTTAGTATTGCTGTGCACCTATTTTTGATTCTATAAAAGCCAAGTCTTCAACGATTTCGCTGCGGAAACAACCCCAATCCAATACTAAAATTTTTTCAAATTTAACAGTTGGGATGATTTTGTGCTTTTCTAGCGATGTTGGGGGTTTTCTGCACAGGCCCATCATTGTTTTACTGCATCATTTTCGTTTCAGTACAGAATGTGACGTTATCCCAATAGTCAAAGGGTTTTTAGACTCTTTATTGTGGTTGCTGCTGATATTAATGGTTTCTTGTGTACTGATTTTGATTAGTATTTATATCTTAAAACTACATACCGAACCGATAAATGACAATCAGCAACACCACACTCCTCTTCAAGCTCTCTCACAAGTGTTCCTAGGGAAATTTTAGAGTTTTGCGTGATTTTTATAATAGTTATACGCTTTGAATGTTTACTTGTAGTTGGCTTAGAGCCAATTCCCTTCTTCAACACCAATCTTCTGTTTTTTCAGCGCGATATTTGTATTTGTTGTTTCTCTCTCATAAATTACAAAAAAATAGAACATTTTTAGTATTAATCCTTTTTAAGTTCTGCATAAATTATGTACAACAAAAAATATGTGTAAAGTCACAAACCCTGACATTTTATTGTCAATGAAATTGAAAAAAGCTTATAAATTTTTTGTGGGTACTCTCTTTTTTGACATACTGTACATATATTTCGTTTAAGTAGCCTTGAGCAATATGTTTGTATTTTTTTATGAGCAAAAAGAGTACAATTTAGTATTTGAGAATGTAGTCGCCCACAATTATATATGTGTGGTTCCAAAGTTATGAAATAAATTCGTGAAATAATATTTAGTTGAAGGAGTTTTCTGTGTAAATCATGCCATACATTTGGCAGTGGTAGATACAAGTGACATATAAGAAAAAACACTTGCATTAAATTTTTTAGATTCTTTGGTAAAAATTTTGATAAGAAAGAATAACAATAATACCAACCAAGTTTAAGATGTCGCACGGAAAATTGTAAAAAATTATCGAAAAAGCCTAACGAAAAATTATATGCTACTAAAATATGTCGTTTTAGAACACAAAAATAAATGTGGCTTGGTTTAGACTTTATCACTCGGTATAATTTAATTGCACCTATGACTGAAAAGCTTCTTTTGAAGAAATCAATAAAAAAGTTTTGAGTGACTGAAAGTGAAAGTTTCCGGAATAACCTCCGTGTTGCGGTCCCATCGTTCCGATTGGAGTTCTTTTTTTGAGCAAGGTGGTAGGTAATTGGATAGAAGAATATATATGTTTTTAAACATGCTTCCCGGGAAGCATGCTTCTATGGGAAGCAATATTCCACATCGTAAATGGCGGGATTCGCGGGAATCCCGGAAAATAAATATTTTTTTCGTTATTCCGGAATGGAAAAAGTGTGGGAAAAAAACCCTAGTACATCTATACGTACTGAGTTAACGACGTTATGCTGTAGACAACATATCTGTCTATTTACGTCATCAAAAGTGTATATCTGGATCCGGTAAATGTTTTTCAAATGTAGATTCAAAAGATAATAATCTAAGTTCTGGACATCACGGTATGAGTAATATCATAAGTCGCAAATAGTAAATCATAATTTGAAAAACAGACGCTGTAGTAGAATTTTGGAAATAATTTTTAAACATAAGCAAAGCAAAAACATAAACTTAAGTAAAGCATATGGGCTATAGCCAAAATATGGAATACATTTTGTTTTTGTTTTTGTTTTACAACTTTTGCAGTTGTAAGTTTTTTTTGCTTTCATTATATTTAAGTAAAGAACTGAATAATGTTTTAAAAGCGATTTAGAAAAGATAAATGTTAAATATAATCATACATTAACATAAAAGGCTGGAATAAAAACTATTTTTTTTAGTAACGTATACTACATAGGCTTTATTAGACAATAGGTGCTATAACTCCGTCAATTCCCATCTGATTTAAAAAAATTAAGTATCGTTTTATTCATAATTAAACGTACTACTTTAGCACGGTTCCTATTAAAATATCGTGTAAAAACATCTCTAAACTTGGAAAATTTGGAATGAATTGAATGAATTATGCAAAGATTTTACTATGAGATTCTGAAAAATATACCTCAATTAAAGTTTAAGTTTTTTGACCTAGAACTCGGAAAGAGTATCCACGACTATGTCTAGAGTATTTTTTTAAGCCCGTGCTGTTAAAAGTGTTCCTGCAAATCTAATTGTGAACAAGTCAGTACAGTTATTTGTTTGTGAGATGATTTCATTGTTGGAGTCAAATTTCTTTCCACCGATCTCTTTCTTAAGGTTGCGAAACTAGAAGTACACAATTGAGGGCTAAATCCGAAGAATATGGCGGATGATTTCAATTCAATTCGCATTCTTGGATTTTTGGCATGAAAACTGCATATGTTTGCATCCCTACATTATCCTTGTGAAAGAATAACAATTTTCTTGACCAAATGTGGTCGTTTCTTTAAAAACCTTATTAAATCGACGCAATTACCATAATTTCGCCACTGATTGTTTTACCATTTTAAATGTATTCAATGTGGATTATACCGTATGTATGTCAAAAAACGGTCGCCATTACTTAATTGGCTAACAAACCTACTTTAGCGGCGATTTACTGCCGCTGGGGTATGGTAGGTAAGACACCCGCCTACCAATCAGAAGGTCCTCCGTTCAATACCAGGACAGAACATCTTAAAAAAAGGTTTTCAACAGCGGTATCACCTCATAACATTAGCTAGTAACTGGTTTATGAGTATTACTACTATTGAAAACCTCTCAATCCTCCATCGGCCAATACTAAATCGTGAATTTTTTCAATTGTTACGGGTTCAATTGTTTTGAATCGGTGACCAAAACGTTTAGCATCTTCCGTCTTAGGACTACGGCCACAACAAAACTCAATAAACCGCTTTTTTATCATTCAGATTGATGGTGCAGAGTTTCCACAGTATTTATCAAGCTTAGTAGCCTTGTTTTGAGTGATGTTTTTTTTTTTACAAAAAATAACGCTTAATGAGCACAAAAAATTCATTTTTTCCATTTACGTATTAAATCAATGGCTGTCATACACAAACTAAATGACGTAACTTTTTCGAGAGCAATCAATTGACAGATGCCTGTCTTGCTGTCTTGCAGATGCCTGTCTTGCTCTCTTAGTTTGTAGGCGAGAAATACAAGGGCTCATGAACTTATTAATCCGCCTAGTATTTTAAAGCGTTTAGTTTTTATTACAGTATTTCGTCTATGGAATTTTCAAACACGCAGTGTGTCGGTCAGAACCACAACAAGGCTGTTATAGCCATGTTGCATATTCTTTAAGCTCTTCCAACTTTGTCAGTAGAATTAAGGTTACTTTTTTACTTCCGGGCCATACTACTATACCAGTAGATTCCGTGCATAGGTCGTGTTTAATTTAAGGTGATATTTCAGTTGTTTTTGAATTATCGTAAGTATCTAACTTAACAAAAACATATATGCCTAAAAACCTCAATATTTCTGAATATACAAGCTTTTCCATAAAAGAAGTCTCCAATTTGTGTTAACATATCGGTTATTGTACCACATTTAAAATTTGTTATTGATGTCTCCAGTCAAAGCAAATAAATTCATAAATAACGCTCTGCTCTAAAATTTAGTTTTTGAAACACACGATAAATTTGCACAAAAGGTTTGATATGAACTTAAGAAATTGTTAGATTCAATAGAACTTTTGCTATTAACAAAAAAGGCATTTTTGTTTTTTTTAGAGCATATTTTTAAATTTTTAGATCACATTTTCGAATTTTTACTGCATATATTATGCGCATAAAACACTTTTTTCTGGTTTCACTGCTTATGAGCATAACTTGATTTTTTTTCATACACACATGTGTTCTATGTATGTTTATTTATTTTATATATAGTATATTTTTGGTGAATATCAGTTTTACCATATAGTCTTTCAAAGACAACAAATAAAACTGACATTTATAGCTTTATGTACATAACGATAAAGTATAAATTGTTTATTTTAATTAAACATATTAAAAAAGAATCATAAAACAAAGAATAGATTTTTTTCTTCTTCTTAACAAAACTTATCTACTAAAGACAATACATGTTAAAGAATTTTTTTGCAAGCTAATATCTGCAAATACACACACAGCCTTAATAAATAATTATTAATATTAAATAAAAAATAAAAAAATTTAAAGAAAAAATATGTTTATAACAGTAATTGATTTGAATAAATATTTATGAAAGAACCTTAATGCAAACAATCATCATATGAATAAAAATAAAAATAAAAATAAAAATAAATACTTGTCTTTTCATATAGTTTGTTTGGAATAATGATATTATTCTAAATATGTAATAATAAAATAAACATATTAATTTAAATACTGTAAATAAGGAAAATATTATAAATAATTTGTATAATTTGCCAAATAATTAAAATTCAATTACTAATTAGTTGAAAGTTTTCAGATTATTTTCTCTGAAGTTTGAAATGAACAGAATTTTCTTTAATACGAAATATTTAAAATTGCAAATACATGTTTAACATAATGGGCATTACATTCTTTAAAATCAATTTTCTCAAAAATTTACAAACAATACCCTGGACGTCTGATACTCGTAGATAGATCGATAGATTGTTTAATACATAAGTAATATTGTTTAATTTACTTGAGAGTGATGTTCTTTTTGTAATTTTGCTTACTTTTCTAAATATAAATGGAGTAGTGAAAATTCAAAGGTTTTAAATTTAATTTGAAATAAATTTAAACACAGACTTTCAATTAATTTCAAACAGACTTAAAGAACTCATGTTAATTTTAATATTTAAAAAATATTTTAAATTAATTACATTTTTGAATTATGATTTTGTTTTCAAATTCAAACAAAATACTATACTTAGGTATTGTATATAATTTCATTACCTCTTATGTTTTTCTTAATAGCAAACTATAAAAATTGTATTATTTTTAGAATGATTGCTCATTGCAAGGACACTTTTTTTAAATACTTATAATTAATATCGTATAAACAAAGGCACACTAGGCTTAAAAAAATCAATTTAATTATCGTTGAACTATTTTCTTAAATTATTTTTTTGTTGATTCGATATAACAATCAGCAGTTTATCAATAACTTTGCTGGCCTGCTGTTGTTGGGTTATCAAAGCTTGTTTAAGCTCTTGTATTTCTTGTGTTAAATACTCAATGCGTTCGCTGTTATCGTCAATTTTTGAGTTAATATTTGATAAAACAGTAGCCTCAAAGTTCTCCGTGGCATAGGGCGTGGTTGGCGTTTGGTTGCTTTCACTGTTGTATTTGTTTTTGTATGATAGATAAGTAGCATCAGATGATTTAGCCGAAATGGTATGACCAAAATGTTTACGCATTTTACCTACTTCGTAGGCTTTCATTAATATATCACGAGGTAAGCGTTTTTCGCTTGGATTCAATGGTTTGACACACAAAACAACACGATATGCCTGAGGTGATACCAGTGCAGTGTAGTGTAGCAGATTTCTTAGCCATGTTGGTAAATAACCATTGAATAATGCAGACTCTATGTAAGATATTAATTTTGTTTGTCTAACCAACTTTGAGAGGCCGGCAGTCTTTTTAAGACCTTGTATATCATGGACAGCTATACCCACCAGTAGGTTCATCAATATAATTGTTACGAATAGTAAAAAGAGCACAAATGTTATTTGAGCACTAACTTCCAAGAGGAATGGCGGATCTTTGCCATCGGGATCATTGATGAGTAGCGAAAGATCTTGCTCTCCAATCATCATTACCAGCACAGATATGAAACCCATAAATGGATTAGCAAATGACGATGACGAGGGAAATATTACACAAAACGATATGGTAAAGCCTATAAGCATACATGAGTAGGCCATGAAAAGTTTAGCGAATTCTCCTTGCACTCTCGTGTACATAGCTACATAGACATCGAATACCGGCAGTTGGCCAATCATTAACATGAGATTTGTCCAACCCAGCAGTACAGCAAATGCGCCTATATGATTTTGAAAGGTATATGTCTGCTTGGTATAGATATACGAAATGACAAATACGCTGGTAATAACAAACCATTCCATTATATTTTCCACTTGGGTAACATAATGTTTAAACGATGAGTAGCCCGTTATGCCATATAATTTACGAAATATTTCCACAACGGTAATGGCAACTAGAACCCACCATTGCATTTCCATAACAAAGGGGTTATTGCGTAGCATATCTCCCAAGATGGATTGTTTTTGACACAATTCCTGAGCTTGTATTGTGGTGTTGTCATCTTTACTGCCATTGTAGCAATTGTGGGCCAAGGCAGTGAGTACGTACAGGGTTAGGAAAAGTATGAAGAAAAAGCAAAATATCAAACGTCCTATATAGTATTTTCTTATTTTACCCCATTTTATATACAAAAATGAAGAACATAAAGGATGTTCTAATATTTCTTTTTGTCCTTCATCTACAAAGGTATTCAAATAGCTTATCTCTCTAGGATGACAATGTTGTAAAAGTTGGCGAAAGTCCAACTCCAATTCAACTTCTCGATTGACTGGATCCTGGGAATGATGTAAAGTAATAGCAGCATCTAATTTTTGTCTTATCATGGCTATAGAAGCAGGAGTTTTTCGTGTAATAACATTCAATGCAGATGTTCCTTTTTTTGATTTTGTAGTAACATCAGCTCCATGATATATTAGCATTTCAACACACTGAGCCAAACCATCTAAGGCGGCTAAATGTAGAGCTGTAAAACCATATATGTCCTTATGATTAACATTGGCTCCATATTGTATAAGCAATTCTAAAATATCATAAGCATTTTCAGACTTCCCAACAGCGGCATGTAAAGGTGTTCTATGATCAAAATCTTCTGCATTTGGATCAGCATTGCCGTTTCTTAGCAGAGACTCTACACATTCTAAACTTGAGGTGCGCGCTGCTAAGTGTAAAGCAGTAAAACCTCGATGATTTTTTAATTTGGCATCAGCTCCTTTGGCCAATAGTAAATCTACACATTCTACATTTCCTTCATCAGCTGCTAAATGTAAAGCTGTAGATTCTTTTTCTCGTATACATATTCTTACATTTGGATCTGCACCGTTGGCGTTTAGTAAGATCTCTAAACACTGTGCATTACCCAAATCGGCAGCCAAATGTATAGCATTTGTGCCGTTGGGCTTTAAAGAATTAACATCTGCCCCTTCGTCTATAAACAGCTGTAAGCATTCCAAGGCATTCGCTCTAACCGCACAATGCAATAGACTCTCTTCACAGTTGGGCTTATTTGTATCTATCGATAGTTGGGCACCATTTGTTATCAAATATTTGGCTGCTTCGGGTGAGTTACCAAATGCTGCACAATGTAAAGGAGTATAACATTTCGGTTGAAAGTTGACATTCATGCCCTTGCCTACCAGAAATGTAAGCGTCGATAGGCAACCGCTGAACGCACCCAAATGTATAGCCGAAATACCATTTTGATCACAAAAATTCAATTCAACTCCTATATCTAATAGACTTTGTAGTAGATCCCATCTCTTTAAAAATGCCGACCATAGGAAACATAAATTTTTCTCTATTTGCGAGGCAGATTCAAAATGGGTTTTCGTATTCTCTCCGATAACATTACCTTGTTCGATATCTTCGAAATAGCGTATGCGACCGGCGGCGTTTTTCATTTGATCGATTAAACTTATACGCAGTGTGTCGTTGCATATTTGTACACTTAACTCACTGGTTGGTTCTTCGAAACTATCATACATACTGGGTGCACTTTCAGCTGGTGGCGATGGTCCACATTCCATATATTCAAATTCTCCCGGCGTTGGATATTGTGCTTCTATCATAGCATCTGTATTATTACGCCATCTTACCATAAGATTAGGCGGTATTGATTTAAATCTATTTAGGAGAAGGAAAAAAAATATATTTGTTGTTAGAAAAACGAAATTGAATTAATTGAAAATAATTGCAGAATTTTATTTTTATTTTTATTTTATATTAATAAAAGATTAGAAGTGCTCTTCTAATGGTGAAAATTAAAAAAAAAACTATTTGGAGATTAAAATTCTTTATGTGCAGATTTGGATTATTTTGCTCACATTTTTGCTTTTACTACGAAACTGTTCAACATATGGACTTAAAACGTTAGCTCAAATTGTATTGTTCTATTTTATTAAATCTAGGAAATTTTAACTTATCTATGATGTAAAGGAAGATAACAAAATTAAAAGTTACAAAAGTTTGGCACCATTTTGCTCCGTTCTTCTTTTTCGATTTATTTTTATGTATTAGGTTTACAGAACAACTGCAAAAATGAAGTTTTTTCAGTAAATGATTAAAAAAAATATATTTTTCGTTGTATTTTTCATATAAATTTGCTGAATTTAAATTGAAATCAATGTAGAAATTTCATTGAAACAAATGTTGATGTCTATATAGGAACTTTTTAAATCAGTTTAAGAGAAATATATGTTTTTTTTTAATTTATCAATTTATGTAAGCTTTTTTCCCACAAGCTTTTTTTCTAATTCAAAAGATGAAATAAAGTTATCAGCAATGATATGTGACCTTTCAAGTCTTCAGTGAGATCAAAAATGACCTGCTCCCCCTTATTTTTTCAGGCTTTTAATTTTTCGATTTTCTAAGCTATAATTTGGTTTTCCACACATGTGATCTGAATCCGATAGCCAGGCAAAATTTTGAGCCATATTAGGTAGGTTCTAAGGGCATATAAATATTCAAGAACAACTACCTCACAAAGGCACAAAGTGTTCATCAATAGTCACATATTTGTGACAGTTGTAAAACATTGGAAGATCAAATTTCCTGCGATCTCATAAATCTCGAATAGGTGCTAACTTAACACTACTTTGTCTCTGCCTTCTGGCCATAGTATCGTCAAAGCGAAGAGAAATTGAAACCAAAACCGAAACGTGCTTCTAATAACTCACGAACATTTTCCTTTATTTCCACGATAAATACTGCAAAAATTTGTATTGAAAAGTATGCTCGCAAAGTGGAAGTTTCTACAATTTTCTACTTTTGGTTGAGTTTTGTTCTTCCATACTTGTTTGTACTTTTAATTACTCTTTTTTCCAGTGTTGGGGGAAGAAAAAATATTGAAAAATATCTTATGTGTTATTAGGAAACGACAAATCGTGTTGGAACCGGTTGTGTTAATATGATATTCTCGGCTGAAGTTCTTACGACACAGTGTAAAGGAGATTTACTCCACTGCCTACTGCTGCAGCATCTTTTTAATTTTTTGAATTAAAAGAATTTGTCCCATTGATTTCACATTCATTATTTATTACTAAAGCACTACGAGTTGATGTGTCAAACTTCAGAGTACGAAATAGTGTATTCTTAATATAACGCTGCAAAGGTCATCTGGGTTAATTACAAATGTATTTTATTATAAAAAGTCGAAAAACACATTTAAGTGCATTTATTGTTTAAAAAACAATGTGGACCAAAATATTCCTAAAGCTAAGATTCGTAAGTTTTTTTCTACCTAACAGCAGGGTTAATATAATGTGTTAAAAAAGTATATAAAACTCTTTGAATAATTAAGGAATTTTAAATGAAAAATAGAAGGTTTTTAAAAGAAAATTTATTAGGCACTGCTACACGAGCTTAATATTTATCACGTGATCCAGATCACAAAATATTGGGTTATACTGCGATATGAATCGCGATCCATCAATATAGGGTGCTAAAAGTTCAATAAATTTCGTGATACTCGATCGTGCTCAAATGGTCTTAAAAATAGGTGTAAACTAAATAGCAAACAATTTTTATACATATAAATTATGAGTTTCATTTTTGCTACATGTTTTTGTTCATTATTTTTAAAAAGATTTATTTATTTTGCTGTTTTAAGAGTTAGAAAGGAGGGAAAATAACAATAAAATAAACCTAAAATAAAGTGAATTCAAGAGAAGTACAGCTTTTGATGTAAACAAAAAAATAGGTGTATACAAAACACCCATATAATGGCTATTGTTTTTGAGGATATCTTCTATTCTTGGAGACATAGAAGAAACTAAATTACGTCAAGTCTCTACTGGAATATTGTACCACACATTTTGAATACTTTTCCATAATTGGTCTTTATTATTGCAAGGATGTTTGAAAACTCGACTCTTTAATTCTCCCCAGAGGTTCTCAACTTGTCATGGCCATTCAATAACGTTTATCTTTTGCTGACGAAAACATTTTTCAACAATAAATTAAATAACTTTTTATTTTACCAAGAATAAAATTCACACACCTATTATTTTGTCCAAGTTCAATTCACACTTAAAGGAAATAAATCACTCTATTTTTCTAAAAAGAGTTTTATCAGAGGGATTCCCCTATATCTGTTTTTCAAACAATAATGCCAGACTGTTTATTTGAGAATATTTTTCATTTTTGCATTACATTTGCTAAAAAAAAACATGTCTTAACATCATTTTTTTTTGTTTTAACATCAATTTTTTTTGGCCATATGTGTATATTGAACGTGTAGCAGTGCCCGTTTTTAAAATTAAAAGCTTACGGCCGTTCACACTATTAAAACCTAGCAAGTGTCTAGCATAAGTATGATTTTAAATACACTTGCTGTTATGTTTGCTAAGCTCAGATCAACAATCTTTAAACACTGACTAAGTTGATTTGGGTCAAATTTGTGTAAGGCTTGAATGTTTGTTGTATTAAAATATATTTTTTCTTGATTTAATAATTTTTTTAAAATAAATTTTTAAGGCTATTTCGGTTTGTTATTTATTTCTTTTGAATTACAAAAATTATTTATTTTTATTAATTTGCTTGAATTTCTGTAGGTAAATAATAGCATTTGTTTGTTCAACTCCTATGTTTTTTGAACAAATGATCATTATTAATGCACGTTTTATGCAGAAGAGCTTATGACTACAACTTCTTAAAATATTTTACAGATTATTTTAATTATATTTTTTTAAGAAAGAAAATTAATTCATATATCATTTTATTATCATTTACTCGTATTTTAAATTCAAATTCAAAATTAATTTTATATATAGAAACACCACCACCAGGAATAATTTCTTTTTATATTTATTTTTGTTTAAAATTTTTGCATAATTTGTTACTTTTCTCATCTAATAATATAGCGTACTTTTCAATTTTTATATCAATCTCAAATAAAATTCAATCTTTTTTTGTGTTAAAATTTTTTTCTAGTTTTTCTTTTTTTTTGGCAGTTATTTTCCATGCAATTAATAAAATTAAAAACAAAAATTATTTAATTAACAATTTATGCAGATTTTGGCCATATTTGATTATTAGTAAAAAAAAAAATAAATTTGTTTTGGTTGAGTTATTTTTTTAAAAAGGAAACAAACACACAAATACAAACTACACTCTATTAAAAAATTTTGTTAAAATGCTTTGGGATTTTTTGTCGAAATATTGTTTTTAATTTTTTTTTTTAGTTTCTAGAAAAAAATGACACTATACACTGTTTCAAGCCATATCCATGGATGCTGCCAATTAGCATTTACTAATTTCATTGCAAAATTTTTGTTTTTATTATTATTTTTATTGTAAAAATTTTATTTTTTAATTTCTAAATGGTTTTATTATAGTTTTTGTGTTATTTGCACGTTCTCAATTTAAGTAAATGCGTTACAACAACCGTTTCTAAGCTCACTTTTATTTAAAAACTCTTGTTAATCGAACCATTTTCGTAACGTCTCTATTCATTGTTAGTTCAAATTAAACTGAAATTTAAATTTTTGTAATAAAATATAATAATCAGTGTTCAACGATCGTCAATCGATGTTTTTGGTTTTTAGCAATAGTAAAAAAAACAATGTGGCAGAGTAGCAGCAGCAGCAGCAGCAGCTATGACAGAGTAGAATAGTGGTAGTAAATTTCAAAAGTTGTCTCTAAACAACAGCAGCACCTACAAACTTGGCTTTGAATCATCATTTTAGCTATATTTACTAATGTATAAAATGAAAATTTTTATTTAAACGTGAGTCTGTATGTGTGTTTTTTTTTTGTTAAAAATGTTTTTGTCCAAAATATCAAATAGAATTCCGCAAACATCTTTTTAGAAAATTCGAATTTAATCACTAAATTGTTTTTTTTCTTAATGCAGATTAAAAAAAAAGAAACCTGTTCGTGTTGTAGTTTGTTTACATTCGGTCAATATTTTTTTGTTTGTTAAAAAAAATGTTTGTTTTTTAAAATTAATTATTAACACACAAAAAAGGGGGTTTGTGCAAATGTTTTTGTTAATTTTTATTTGTTTGTTTGTTTTTTTGTCTTTATACATATTAACTATATTATTTTCTTTTGACAACTTGTTTAAATTTTACGTCTTTGGGTTACATATGTATGACATAATTAATACTAGTTGCTGTTAAAGTGTAGGGCAACATAACAGTTTTATATTATAGCTTTGGTTCCCCCACATTTTGCCAGACAGCAACGTAAGCATTAAATTCTTACGTTGCTTAGTTAAACTAGAATATAAGTCTTAAGATTCATTTCATAAATCAAGTAACAAAATTTTTGTACTGAAGTACAAAAACTTCAACTGGCACAGTCGGGGGGTAAAAAAAAAATAAAAATCAAAGTTTTATTTCTCAAAAATCGCTATACTTAAAATTAATAGAATTATAAAAGTATACCTACGTACATATACATAAAATAACAAACTTATTTTAAAAAAAGTAAAAAAAAAAATTCATAAAAAACAAGCATAAAATATTTTCAAACAACCCTCTTTAATTAAGTACAATAAATAATAAACTTACTAAAAGCAACGACAACAAAATTATTAACAACATTATATAAACAAACAAGCAAAATTTAATAAATATAATATGTAATAATATAAAGTGTATTATTACTGAAAAAAAAAACTCTAAATAATATTCAAAAAATAGATCTACACAAAACATATTGTACATAAAAAATTTGATATATGATAGTTATAATCTTATCCTTTTGAGACCACGGATACACATATGTGTACTTTAAATTATCGCGATTTATAACGCGTAGCGACATTATTGGGTAGCCGCTGGACTTGTATTTTTTGGATTAGACTCTAGAGGTTCTGAAACTATCAACAGATGGTATTTCTACTAAAATTATAGCATTTTTTTACAATTGGAGAATTGTATTTTTTTTTTCAATAAGCTCACTAGTGTTTTTATAATGACCAAAAGGAAACTTTATATCAAAAAACAAACTATTATCGTAATAGATTCATGTTCAGGTCTCAAGAAGTTACATATAAAAATGAATATGTGTTTGCTTGTAGGTTTATTTGTGCCTTATAGACTGTGCCTTAACGGCTGAACCAATTTTCTTCAAATTTTTACAGTATAACTGTATGGCTATATAAATTTCAAAAATTCCAACAGTGCGGTGCCACGCCTATGTCTATATCTTCAAGATTGTAACAGCAAAATTTTTTAAATTTGGCGCAAATGGACTCACATCACAGTCAATACAAATCATCAGGCAAAAAGTGGGCGGAAGTGAACAAAGTAAATATTGGTTTTAGCTTCTAAATTTGGCCTGAATGACTGCGACGTCAATACAAATCATCAGACAAAAAATGTGCGAAATTGGACAAGTGGGTGTGGTGCCTCCCATACAAAGTAAATATTAACTTTTGTATATCTTAAGAAAGGCAATGGTAGAAGTTTCTTATGAATATATATATATATATAAGGCAATAATTATGTGAAAAGTGGTTAATGGTTGAGACCGAGATGCAAAAGCGGTTGTATGAGGATTTTCAACGGCGGAGCATTAACGTTGATACTCACGTATTTGATGATGAGGAAGAGGCGGAGGTGAGTGCCCTTTCAGCTAAAAGTAATACGGATACCAATGCACTGCTTGCCGCTATGATGGAAAAAATGCAACTACAAACCAAAATGCTTTTGGCTGAGGTACGAGAATCTTCTAAAGCTGATTATGAAAAGCTTATGGAAAAAATTAATGCTCTGGCGAGTGCACAAGAAATTTCTAAAGCTGATAATGAAAAGCTGATGGCGCAGGTAAAAGAAACTTCTAAAGTTGATAATGAAAAGCTTATGGAAAAAATAATGCTCTGGCGAGTGCACAAGAAATGTCTAAAGCTGATAATCAAAAACTGTTGGCCGAAAACCAGAATTTTCTGGCAAAAATCGAAAAGAAATTTGAAGAAGCGTCGAGTGCAACAACAAAAATGCTGCGGGAAATATATGAGACGGTAAGCAAAAGGGTTGTTGACGTCGACGCAAGAGTGACAAATCTAGAAAAGTTTAATGTAATAGAAGAGAAAATCAATTGTCTACAGTGCCAGCAACCCGAACAGTGCGTATTATACCAGAGGTTTCTAGCAGGTTTTGGATATTTTTAATAGAAAAAAATATTTAAAAAAAAAAACAATAAAATACTGAGTATAATACAAGCACTGCACGGCCCTCAGTATGGCCATAACCTCCGCCTGAAACACACTGCAATAAGTATTTCTTGGACCGCGAGTGATTCCTTAGAGATCTTAACATGAGTTGGAGGAGTTATCAGTTTGAAAGTGCAGTGAAACATATAATAATAGAACATTACACCGTAACATTTTAACTAAAGTAGTATTTAAGTATGTATTTTATAAATTTAGCCTTAAGATTCATTTAAAAAATAAAGTAACAAAATTTGTACTAAAGTACAAAAAGATTAACTTATGTGACGTATGCAAATCTGTTTATTTATTTTACATATTCATACGGTCTAATAAATTGTTTATAAAAAATTAAGTCTTATTAACGCATAAAGAAAAACAACCAGTAAGGCTACACTGTAGAGTTAAGTTAATGTGATGCGAAATTTGATTTCGGTAAATTTTTGGTAATACATTATTAGGTGCTAAACACAATTTTTAATACATACATATTTATACCATATAACGTATTTATTTTAATAATTTCGCAAATATGTAAATCAGTGTTCGATTTAAATAATAATAAAATAAATGTTATGTTATCCATAAAGAATATCTCTTTTTAATAAAATTAGTCAAGTTATTTAGGTGGCTGTAGAGAGTGGTTTAATATGTATTCGAGTAGATCATTAACAATTCCATATACATATGTATAACCATAATAGAATAGTAGAAAAAAGAATTTCTTTAAACATATTATGCATATAGTGTAAATTAAAAAAAATCCCCTATATGATGTAAATCGATTTCGAGTACGATTTCCAAGGCAAATAATGTTTTTAACCATGTAACACCTAAGACCGTCTACAGACGATTATCATAAAAAATAGGTTTAAATAAAGTCAACAAGCTTTATTCTTAGGCAAGCCTAACATTTAAAAAGAGTACGAAATTCTTAAAAGAACGATAACAATTAAAATACAATCAATAAAGTACATAGTTTGGCAGAAATGATTATTCTTTTCACAACTTTTGTACAAAAAAGAAAAAAAAATTGTTTGATATTAGCAAAATATGTACTCTTCATTTTATTGATGTATGTAGATATAAAAGTAAATCAAGCAACAGTTTCGTTTCAATGGAGATTTTTGTGACCATCTTCTGTATCTTTTTTGCGTTCTGGATCTATCCAGATATAATATTTGTCTGCTTTAAATTTGTTTAATTGACCTGAAATCTTATCTACCTGCTGCTAGATACTATAATTCAATTTTTACAGTTAAATTCCTCGCTTAAGTTGTTTGTTTTAAAAATAAACTGACAAAAGGTTTCAAAAATCCGTTTAACTCTTAAATTTACTGTGTTTTTAGAAAAATTTTAGGGTGCCAAGAAATTTTTTCAAATCTTGTAAATGTTCCCACTTTTCTTTTCCCGCTTTTCTTTCTGAAATTTAGTTTGTAATTTAAATTGGTTGTTCAAACATAAACCTCAATGGGCAACTAAAGGATTTTAGGCCTTAATTGAGCTCAATTTACCATAAAATCTATGTTAAAATTTATGTCTGAACATGGTATTAAAATGTTGTCAATTTTATACATTTTCCTTTTTTAGTCACCTAACCCTGTCTTTCGTATCTTCTCAGATCGGTGATTTCTTTTGCCTTTCTTTAACTCTGGTAGTTTTACAGATCTATGACGTTTGTTGTAGTTTCAGCTCTAGTACCAATCTTCCCAAACTTCCTTCATACATTTCCTGTTGAACATTGATTCCTCTCGGGAAAGCCATAGGCGCAAAACTAATATATTTAACACCAATCATCTGATCATTTCTCTTGCTGGCCATCATATTGACAACTTTTTTGTCTTGTATTACCTTTGCTTGACTTGCATTTCGGCTTGTATAGCACATTTAATCACTGTTTTTAACTGCAAATTGTACCTTAACTGCAATTGCTCACTTACACTCAAATATTATACTCTGACGACAATTCGATCAAACTTTAGTGATTTATGTACATAGATCTCAGCCAAGCTTTGCAGATCAAAAATAATTTCATCAACTGACCACCCTGGTCTCCGTGTCCTTTTAGGTAAACTTTAATCTTTCGAAAATAACATTTTCTGAGATTAAAGGTATTGTTACGAAAACAAGGTTGGGCATCACAGCGTTTATTACATCGCTTAAATAAATAAACAAAAGCTGCAAGAGCTGTTTACAAATAACCAAATCTACAACAACAAACATTAGCGGAGGTAAAGTAAATAAAAATAACACGGTAACAACAATAATAAAGCAGCAAAGAAAACGAATAACAGACAATAAACAAGCAACAACAAATACTAAGAGCTGAAAGAAGTAGATGTTGACATTCGTATGGCTACATAAGAACTAAAAAGAAAATAAAAGAAAGAAATGGAATCTACCGGAAATATTGAGAGGTTCGAGAGCTTTCGATGTATTGTTTACCCAGCCATATAAAAATCACATCGATGCGAACAGCAATCAGTTTATGTGCCGTAAACTCAGCGAGTGCAGTTTAAGTAAAGTAAACTCAGCGAGTACAGTTTGTGTGAAGAGAGTTTATAAGAAGTAAACTCGTGAAGTGAATCGTGAAGTAAAAAACCAGTTTGGTAAGTCCAACCAACTCAGTAAAGAGAGTTAAGTGTGGATAACCTCTGGTTGAAAAGGTTGTGATCGAACCTAAGTTATAACTACGATCGGGTTGGAAGATCTTTAAGTACAAATATCTATCGAGTAATTGCTGTTGTTTACAAGATTGTAAATAGACGAAGTAATTAAGAATAGAAAGTTGTTATTGCCTGTAAAAAGATTACAAACAGTGGTGCACATAACTGTGTTGAATAAAGGATTTTTAATTAGAACCAAAAACACTAAATTCATTTTATTTTAACTACAATCTACGAACTCATAAAAACACGTTTTTAAAAAGGTAAAAACGTAACAGTATATATCGAAGCTACACCAATAATGCGGTTTCACAATTGTTTTTGGAGCAATATCTCCTCGCTCCTTTCGCCTATTGGTACACAGCTTAGATACTCTTGCATACTTTTCAAATCTTTTACTCCAAACAGGACATTTCTCGGGTTGTTGAAAATTAAATTGTTCGGATGTGGCCACGTGTGTACCCACCATGCATCAATTAAATTTAATATCGCTTAAAAAACATGTTGCTAAAATAATTGAATTATCACACATTTTGTGACTTAGGGCTTTTTGAAAGAAGAAATTTTTGAAGTGAGTTAAGGCTTTTTATACAACTGCTTATAAAACCTTTATTTCTGATGTTATTGCATTAATTTTTTGTGACAAGTTGTATTTACGTGCAATGTATTGGAATCATTGTTGCCGGTTTGGTTATTCCTAAGCAAAATTGTTTTTTTTTTAGATGTGTAGATGTGGACTTTTTTTGCACTTTGGTTACTTTTTTTTATCAAAGTACAAAATAAAGGTAATGATTTTTTTAATGTTTATTGATCCCTCACATCTTTTGGATAATATATGGACTAAGCGCCAAAAGACTGCTCATTTTTTAGGAAAAAAATCAAGCCAATTTCGTATACTCAGTTCTAAAGTGATATGTATTCCGGTCGCAACAAAAGTTAGTCGGACGGACAAGGTATGCATTATAAGACGGGTAAGAACTAACTACTTTTTATCCATCCATTTCTTTTATTTACTTATCCATCTGACATGTTGAAATATAACGGGTCTGTTCGAACATTTCGGGTATATTTTAGGCAAAGGTTGCAAAGATGCCGCAATTATTTTTTATGGCTTTTGAGCAACATTTCAGACATGCCAAATAGTCTTTTAACGTCACTCAACATTAACGATTGCGGTACGCAAACGTTTTATTTCAGTGGCTTCCAATAATTTTGTAAGAGCTCTTCTAGAATTTGAGAACAATCTTCACGAAGTAACGCTTTCAATTCATCATCTTTGAACAGTTTTGGCTGATCTGGAGGTCTTTTTATTCATATCAAAATTATCCTACGCACGTTGAAATCGATGGAACCTATTCATGACAAGCTTCGGTGAACAATTGAAGTTCTTTAGCTGCTCCTTTTATTTTGTTGGCACATAATTCGACATTTACGAAATTTACGAAATTTGACAAATATTTCACTTTAACGCTACTCTTTGGTTCGGCTATTTTTCGTGCGTTAAGACTAAGTAAGCAAAACTTTTGCACAAATAGGTAAAAAAGTTTGACACAAACTTAACAATTATTATACGAAGTTGTGTTAGAGCGGTCTACATTTAATATTTCTATAAAATAGATATAAAACATACATACATACATACTCGTATAGCATTATCTTAATATTTTATGTCCTCATTTATCGTTTTGTCTTAATGTTTTTTATACTAAAATTTCGGTTAACTTTTGGTTACTTTTTTATTCAAATTTGGTTACAAAAAATCGTAGTAGTGGCAACTAAAATACTCATTTTCGAAAAAATACGCTTTAGAGCCTTTCTACATGAGAGTAACGATATGTAATATAATAAATAGTATACAGTTTTACGAAGTGCTTTTTCAAATAAGTGCTTAAACTTTGTCAATTTCCAACGGATTTTAAGAAATAAAGTATCGTTTTATTCATAACTAAACATACTACTTTAATAAATGCGCAAATAATACGGTTGCTGTAAAATAACGTGAAAAAACAACTCTAAACTTGAAATTTGTTTGAGAAATGTATACCGATTCCTTAAGTATACACCATTTAAAAGGTCTGTTCCTCTTCTTTCCAAATTCACCAAGAATCTTAAAGTCTGTTAACCTATAAGTGCATGAAGCTACAAAAAAAACTTTGGACAATGAGGCTGTGTACTAATTTTTAACTTTCACTGTACATGCATAGGTATGTATGTATTATGTAGAAAATCTGTAGTTAGAAATCAGTAACTAAAAAAATTGAAAAGATGTTTCTTTGCTGCTCAAAGTGTTACATACTTACAAAAGTGATAAATTAAAAATATTTATAAAAACAACCTATACCGACTTAAACACATACCACAGACGGTGTTTAAAACTGTTTTGCAGAAAAACAAATATAATAAAAAATTTTAATTTTATTTCAACCAATATATTAATTGTTGTTCGTACAAATACTATATACTCGCTCGTAGTTAAGTTAAACAAATGTATTGGTATTTAGTGTTTTTTATATTAATTTTGTTTTTATTGAAGTTCAAAAAAAAAAGAGCAAAATATTCAATTACTTACCGATTAGTATTATTTTCTGCTAACGGTTGTTCGGCTTCACTTTTGGTAACAACACTAATGGAACGTGTCATTCGCCGCGGCTTGGTACTGCCTTCTTTGTAACCAAGATTTTCCATGTTGAATATACAGGTCTCTTTCGTTGTCGTAGCTCCTGACACTTGTTGTCCTTCACTTGAAGATCATTTAGTAGTAGTGTATGCATTCAAAATTTCTGCTTAAATTGTTGTTCTTTGTTTGAAATACAATATTGTCTGAGTTTGTTACCATGATGCAGCAGCGTTCAATACATTTTGTTTTGTGTTTGTATACGAAAAAAAAAGCAAAAACAAAATACAAAAAAAGTAAATGCTTATTTGTTCAAAAATGTTTTAAAGTAAATATTATGTATATATATGTATGTAAATTTTTAAAATTATTTATTTGTAGGTTTCGCTTTTCAGGGTATTTTACTCATACGCGAAAATATTGAAAATAATACGTTCCACTTGTAATTTTCTTTTCGCTTGAAATGTCAACCAACAGTATTGTGTAATGTAAAATGTGACACATTGAAAAAATTGTTAATAAAAAACTGTACTTATTTTCAGTTAAGATATTAAAGAAACAAATTTAATTGCAGTTTTATCAAATTAATGTTTCTATTTTGACATCTTTATGAAATAAAACTTAAAATACATATTTAGAATGTGAAAAAATAAGGGCATTTCGTGCTATTTTCAAAATAGTTATAAAAAAATATAAAAAAAACATAATAATAGATTTGGACTAATTTCACCATAGTAGGAAAATTATCATTAAACACCAACTGCCAAGTTGTGCAAGTTTTATTAAAATCGATGGAAAAAATCATTTAAAGTGGGTACACCTTCTGACTTGCCATATCGGAACAGGAATTTTAAATGTGTTTTTTCGTCACCTCAATTCCCAAGGGATAACTTCGCCAATTGAGCTTAGAATAGCAAAAGCTTTATACTTTTGGGAAGCCACCAATGTTTAGCATCAATGTTTAGCATTCATTCTTCATACTGCAAGTAGACCAAATAAAACTGTTTACAATCCGGAGTACAATCTTAAGACGGTGAATTGTTGTTTAGGGGTAATTTTCCTACTATATCGTCTACAGTAACTAATGAATGTTGGAACTTGTATGCTACCGTAGTCCGAAGAGAATAAGCCATTTCGATGGCTGTTCCACTACAAAGTGTTTTAAGAAAGGATTACCAGAGAAAAGTGTTCCACAATTATCATGAGCTTGGGGAATTAATTTAGGCTGTATGATACGATATATCTGGTTCAGTATTCAAAATCTTGTCGATTCTATGCCCAGACAATGTTTGGCAGTTTTAAACAATCACAAAGCCACATTAGAAATGGCACGAAATGTCCTTATTTTTATTTTTTTGTATTTTAAGTTGAATTTAATAAAGACGTTTAAATTGAAACAATAATTTGATAAAACTGCAACTATATTTGTTTCGCTAATATGTTAACTGAAAATAATTACAGTCATTTATTAACAATTTTCTCTTTTTACGTACTTTTTTTTATCAAATCTCATTTTTTACATTTGTGTCCTTATTATTTTTCACAACGCTGTATATATAATTTTTTTTACAGTGCTTTTCATGCTTGCAATTACGATTTATTAATTTTACGTTTTATTTTATTTATATTATATTTGTAGGCAATTATTTTTTAAATTAAATAGCAAATGTTGTTCACTTTTTTCTTAATTATTAATAATACATATGTATATACATATATATCTCACTTTTTCTTTATTACACCCTTAAATCACCTATTTTGTGTTTTTATGACCTGACGACCAACTATGGTCCAGTTAGTTACGGTGATGGCTTTACAGCGTTGAAATAATTTACTCCATTGAGTTTGAAATACAAATTGTTTTGAGTAATTAAACGCTTAGTTTTGTCTTATTTATTTATAATTTTTATGTTCATACTAAAATTTGTGTATGTTTTTGCGTCACTATAGAGTTCTTACATTATGAATTCCAACCAAGTATATTATTTTGAGATTTTTGCAAAAAAAAAAAAAAAAAAAAAATTGTTCTTATCATTCAATTCCTATCTTTTGCGAGATAAGCATCAGGCACAGCATCTTTCACATGTTTAACGTAACTGCAGATTTTTTTCTTAATTTTTTTATCTCAAAAATTTGATAATCAAATTGAAAATATAAATGAATAGAGTGTCTTGCTTTTTTTTATTATGTAAATAATGTATAATGTTTATTCTGTCATATTTAATTCAATATATTATATATTTTCATGGTTTGCTTTTACTAAATAGCTTAATAACTCCGTCAATTTTCAGCTGATTCTTAAAAGTAAAGCAGCATTTTATTCCTAACCAAGCATCATTCTTTAATAAGTTCACAAAGAAACGGTTCCTATATCAAATAGTTTACAAAAACAGCTCTAAACTTGAAAAATGTAGAAAAAACTTTTTAAAAAATGTGTTTGCTTGAGAAGTCCATACATATTTCTCCATATATAGATATACATACTATATGTCATACAAAAGGTCTGTTTCTTTTCTTTTCAAGACCGGTCGGAAACTTAAAATCGGTTAATGTTCGATTGAGTTATCAGCTTATAAGTGAATGAAAGTACGAAAAACCGGTTTTTTTTAGCGGTAACTTAAATTAAAATGGTGTTTCGAAAATTCAAAAACAGGATCTTGTACTCGATAGTGACGCTATAGTGTCTATCAGAATAATAAGAGCTTGTGTATATACATTTGTTTAAACAAATCAGTGTACTTGATATTCTTATCACGACTTTCTATCTATCAGAATAATAGTATAACTTGGCATGTTTTTTTAATCACTCAATAAGTCCGTAGGATAAGTAAGAAAAAACAAAATTTTAACAAAACTCGATTTTATTATTCAAAATAGTTGCCGTCGAGGCCGATACAACGAGTATAGCGATTTTCCAACTTTTCGATACCACTTTTATCATTGGACTTAAATTTTTTTCCAGAAAGCATTCTCATGAGATCTGAAAACAGGAAAAAGTGTCAGGGGCTAAATCGATTTCTCAGAATTAGAATTCGATTTGTGACACGATTTGTGAGCTCAAGCGGTAATCACTTTAAACAGAGCTTTCGCATACCCAAATGTTCGTATAAAATGGTAAAAACACTACCATCTAATATCTTTACAATGTCAGCTAGCTCGTGCACCTTCAATTTGCCATCGTTTATAACCAATTTGTGGATTATTTTTTATGTTTTCTGGAAGAGCAGCCTCATTTGGGCTTCCACTGCGCTCTGCATCATTTGTGTTGGTACGACCACGTTTAAATTCAACAAACCACTTCTCTACAGTGGAAACCAACTGTATTTTTTACACCAAAAAGCAATGCTTTATCAAAACTACAAATTTAATTTTTTTTGTTCAATAACAAAAGTTGCTTAACACAAAATGCTATAACTTACGAACCAATAGTCAGATTGCTGTCAAATTTATACACGTATCGTTTGAAGGTTAGTACCAAACAAAAATCATATGGACAAAATTCTATTAACACCATCTATGTGTTATCCTACGGACTTATTGAGTGACTTGATATTGTCTACAGCTGCTACGAACCAAATAAAAGAGCGTTCGTTTGATATTTGATTATTAACAGGCACGATCTTGTTACAGTTTATTTTTATTTTGTTTTTTTTTTCATGCATTAATGATTTTCTGAGTTTGTATGACTTTTCATAATTGAAAATATTTGTAAATTATATTAATTCGATCTCAGATTTTATTTTTTCTATACTACGTTTACCTTTTACTTGATTACACTATGCAACAAATGGAAAACAATTTTCTGACATTGGAGAGCCACTATATTTTTCTGATGTGCTATACGTTTTTTTAGAATTTCTTTTCTAAAATTTGATATGTTTGAAGGGGCTGCTTCATACATCTTATGATAACTTTAAAATGACTCATTCGATTTTGTTAAGCCATATGTTAAAAAATTCCAAATTATACCAGCTTAAGGTCATTCTAATACAATTTTTTAATATAACCCGCATTTTTGAAGCTATTGAGAAACAAATCTTAATTTTTTTTTAATAATGATGGTAAATACATATTTTATTCCCAATAAAGTGAAAGTATCTAGTTCTGAAAATAATTTTTTGTTGTTGTAATTGTGTGTAACGGGTATCGTATAAGCGATTTTTTTAAAATTCATAAATATAACTCATACGATCAGCGGAATTTTCCGCAACTACAGCAAACAAATTTTTTTTTTTTATTGGAAATAAAATATGTATTTACAAACCGATTTTCATGAATTATGGTTTATTTTATTTCTTTTATATACAACTTTGTGAATAAATAGTGAAACTGGTAAATATCTGCTGCTTTCTATTTTTTTGTGAATTTTTAGAAATCAAAAATATCATAATTTAAAAAAAAAAAATTATATTTTGTTTTTCATCTCAATAACTGCAAAAATATGGGTTATATTGAAAAATGATATTAGAATGAACATAAGGCTTAACGAAATCGAATAAGTCATTTCAAAGTTATCATAAGATGTATGAAGTGGCCTTTGAAAAAATCTCAAAAGTCTAATCTAAAAAAAAAAAAAATTCTAAAAAAAACTTATCCATAGAATCTGAAATGCTGATGATTTTTGAAGTTAAGTGACCATAGCCCATCAAAAAATATATTAAATATCAGAGGTATTTTTGCTTGCTGCATAGTGTTATTTCAGCTTTGTGTTTTATATTCCGAATTGGTAACAGTAATGATTTCAAATTTTGTTATCCTATATTTGTTTCATTTACTTTTTGTACTTTTTGTCTTTAGTACACAACACCCACTTTTAGTTATGATGATCAATCTGTCTGTAAATCTGTATAGACGTAATCATTAAAATAAAATTAGATGTTTAAATGATAATTCAATTTATTTTAAAGAGTTCTAGGCTGATTGATTATTTTAATATATTCAATCTCAAAATTAAATCTGGACACAAAATTGAATATCAGAATTATTATTGAATCCATATTCAAATCTGTAGTCAGGATAATATTATTATTAATCCCTTGACATATAATGGCTCTTAGTTTAATGTTATTCATTTTATTGGTATGTACTTTAAGTGGAAAAATTTTAAATTTGAAATTATATGAAAAACTAAATGAAACTGAGAACTTTTATTAAAATCTGGTTGTTTACATTCCCTAGAATTCAGTTTATATTTCAGTCTTTTCAAATACGATGAATTTAAATATTTTATATTTGTTTAAGAGTGTATTTGCGGCTTTACGAAATCCATAAAAATAACAACAAAATACTTTCAACAACTTAAGTTATACAACAAAAACGAAAGTTACTCTATTTTTTACGCGTATACAAGACAAAAGCCTATGCGACAAGAAAGAATAAAATATAAATATGTGGGAAGTGAAGTATAAGAAGTATCTGATTTATAAATTTTCATAACACCTCCGATTTTAAGATTTGAAAGGAGGAAGAATAGACCTATTAAATAGTGTATACTTTACTTAAGTAAGCTTGAGGAATATGTGTGTATTTATCAAGAAAACACATTTTTTATCCAATTCGTTCAAAATTTTCCATGTTTTTTAAATATGTTTTTACACGCTATTTTATATAGAAACTACTGTATTGTTTTTGGATTTAAAAATTTAATTTTTTAATATCCGTTGGAAATTAAAGTTTCCTTTGATTTTAATTTCACTCAATAATGTTCGAATTTACACTTTCAAGAATCTTAAAATGCAATTAAACAAAAATGGTTTGATATTTTTCCAAATTTATTTTGTTGTTGTGAAGCACAATTATTCCGGTTAGAAATGAAATATTTTTCATTCATATGGCTGCCGTTGCTGGTCTTTCGATCGGATCAATTTTCAAGCAATTTTTCGAGTGTATGGAGTAGTATCCGGTCTACGGCATTACGAATGCTGGCCTCTAAATGCTCAATTGTTTCTGGTTTGTCGGTAACGGCGCCCTACAGAAAATAGTCCAACGGTGCCAAAACGCAGCTTCTTGGCAGCCAACTGACATCATCATTACGGCAAATTAAACGGTCATGGCACGTTTATCGAAATAAATCGATTGTGGCATGGGATGTGTGGCAAGTTGTAACCAAACATTGTTCACATCAATAACATGAAGAACGGGCATAAAAAATGGGTTATCATAGTGCGATAGGTGTCTCCATTGACCGTAACGGTTGTGAAATATGAAATATGGGCCAATGGTGCCTTCGCTCGTAATGGGTGCATTGGCTTCTGTAAGTTCACGTTTGGGTTTTCTGAGCCCCAATGAGCTTCATGAGCTTTTTCGAAAAGATGATTTTTGCAACTTTTTTTTTTTTTTTTTTTTTTTTTGCAATTTCCGACCAATTGTTTCTCAAGAGTAAATCGATGTATTTCGTTCAGTGGAGACAATATACTGCATTTTGTGATAGAATAGAATGACATAAGTATTACCAGATTCGAAATAACCGCTAGTTCAAATTTAAACTGATAGATGGTCCACCCGATATAAAGACAATATTAATAGAATAAGAATTAAATCCTTACATTTAAATATAAAACATATTGATCAAAACCTAATTTAAACATTTGTATATTTTATTCGTTATCGTCATTATATCATTTAATGATTCATTATGATCTTTGTCATATCAATTAATTTTTTTTATCAATTTCAATTTAATTTGATAGATAAATTTTGCTAATTGTGGGAAGTTAGGGGGAAACTCAGTAATGTATTATCAATATGCTTCAATAAATTTTGACGAATACTTTTAATAGCATGTTTTTAATTGTACATTACCAAAAAGTGATTATTTTGAAAAATTAAAAAATATTTCATATTTCATGTAAAAAAATAATGATGAAGTTATTTTAATAATATTGAATTCATTTGATTTAATTATATTTTTTTTATTGTTTACGATTCTGTAATTAAAGGTTATTTACATTAGAGAAATTATTCATAAACAGATGCTCCTCAGTCAAGTGTTACTCAATTTATTAATTTTATTTTATTATCAAATTACAAAAATATTATAAATTTATCATGAATAATTATAATATGAGGTTACAAAAAAAAAAAAAAAAAAAAAAAAAAAATCGATTAATTTATAGGAATGTATTATTCAATTGAAATCAATATATGAGGGCTTTTTATTGCTCATTCCAACAATAGTCCCCACAAAATACCCTGAAACTTTGTCACAACAAATTTTTCTTATACCTTAAATATTAAACCAAATTTGTTTGAAAAAAGCCATTTATCAGCTGCAATACAAGTTTTGATATAAAAATAAAAAAATAAAAATAAAAACAATTATTTCATTGAAAGCCAAAAGAAAAAATAAACTTGTTTATTTGATAAAAAAAATTATTATATAATGCCTTACGCCTGTATTCGTAAGTTTCCTAATTTAGGTTTCAAATAAAGGGTCCGCCATCTAACGTTTTTTTTTTTCAACTAGTGCTTATTTCGTGAATAGTAACACTTAGCTCATGTCTGATTGGACAGATAATTAGTTTTATCCTTCCGCTGAACGAATTTGGTTGTGTATACGCTTGAACAATGCTGGGAATCTGGGCCTGCGATCGACTTACAGAAGATGCCGATTTTGCCAAAAAAAAAAAATCATCTTTTCAGATGAAGCTTATTTTGATCTTGGCGGGTATGTAAACAAGCAAAATTGTCGCATTTGGGGCACAGAAAACCCGCACGCATACATTGAAAAGCCGATACACCCAAGACGAGTCACTGTTTGGTGCGGATTTTGGTCCAGAGGCATAATTGGGCCATTTTTCTTCGAAAATGAACAATGAGTGGCCGTTACAGTCAATGTCGATCGTTATCGGGCCATGTTGAACGAATTTTTGTTCACAAAAATTGAAGAGGAGGATATTAGCAACATTTGGTTTCAACAGAACGGCGCTACGTGCAACACAGCCGAATCTACACTCGATGTTTTGCGCCCTGTTTTTGAAGATCGCATTACCAGCCTTAGAGCTGATGTCGTTTGGCCACCTCGGAGCTGCGATTTAACACCGTTGGACAATTATTTGTGGGGTGCCGTCAAAGATAAGTGTTACGCCAAAAAGCCAGAGACAATTGACACTAAAGGACAATATTTGTAAAGCCATTGGTGAAATACAGCTGCACACAATCGATAATGTGCTTAAAATTTGGACCGATCGTGTAGGTTACTGCATGGCCAGCCGAGGCAGCCATTTGAATGAAATTATTTTCCGTTATTACCCGAAAGGATTTTACTTTCAAATAAACAAGAAATTTGGGAAAATATTCAGTAGTTCTTTTTTATAGCATTTTCAAAAAAAAAAAAAATTATTTGGCGGACCCTTTACAAATCAGTTACTCGTAATTTACACTTTAAGGCTAAAAAAAACTTTTTTAAAATTTCTTTTTCAAAATCAGTATTTTAACTAAAGAACTTTTTAAGGTTTATTTTTAAATTCTAAACTGGCAATACCCTATTATTTTATTTGTTACTTACAATATGAAAAGTCAGAATTCATACCACCTAAAAAATTTATTTACTTGAATTTCTTTCTAAAAAATGTAAACTTATCTATTAACTACAAGTAAAAAAAGATAGTCAAAAAATGTGAAATAAGGCTGTAATTTACCGGATAATTTTATTGAAAATAATAAAATTATAAAACCGATTTTTTCATTGGTTTTGATTGATTACATCTATAATCCACTCTCTATCTATCAAATACAGCTTTGTCAACTCAGTGCTTCTAGCACTGTTTTTAATGTTTTTTAAAATTTTCGACGCGATAAATTTTCGAGTTAGTGCTTAGTGCTTTTTGTCTCTAATTTTAGAGTTTTTTTTTTCCTTTTTAGTGGCACCAAGTCATTATTTCAAATCTTAACAAACACTTTTACATACAATTAACAACACAGTAAAACAATTTAGAGTGTTCAAACGATTAAAAAATGCTTATTTACTTGTCGGATGTGGTGTGTAGAGATTGAATGCTTAAGTTCCTTAGTACACGGACATGTGTCAGCAAAGGATCATCAAGAAGATAAAACTTCTTAAAAATTTTGGTTTCTAATCTAATGGCTTGCAGCATCGGTTTGTAATGTCGTCCTATATGCCTCTACTAGTACTAAAGGCAAATCACCACATTCGATATTGAATGAAATTTCATAAAATTTTAAAACTATTTACACAGACAAATTGTTCGATATCGTTCAGCTTACGTTGCATGTCTTAAAGAGGCAAGTGTCTTTGAAGTTCTCAAGGTTTTTCAGCATTGTTTTAAGTTTCGGGATATTTTGACTTTTGGAGTCTTTGTAACACACATTCGAAGGCAACGCTGAGTGGGAAGTTGACACTGCTTTGTCTAACGCCAGCATAACAGGGATTGTAATTTAATTATGTGTAGCGCATAATAAACAGTGTCGATGATTATCCTAAGACTTTTCAGTGTCAAAAGCTTTTTGAAATGTATGAAAGCAACATTAATCAGAGGTCTGCTCAGCTTATTCGTAACGTAGTACTAGCAAGTGTACGCATTATTCAAACTTAAAAATAGTTAATTTTTTATATCTTTTGAATTTGGTCTAAGTGACTTAATTGTCAATACAAATCATCACTTAAAAAGTTTCCGGCATTAGACAGCATATATTTTAGTATCAAATACATACAGTGTCGTACAAAAAATAGAAAACAATTCTGTTTTGTGGCGAATCAAAATCCAATTTATATAGTGAAAAGTACTATACCATAGTATGTAACCATAAAAATAATATTATGGAGTATGGAATGGAGTAGGACCCCTTCAAAAAATTTATGGCTTAATGGATCGATTTATTACATAAAAACATCCTAAAAACGTAAATGATTGCAATACTGAATGTAATTTGCCACTTCGATAGGTGTTTCAACGCGATAATGGCCCGAAACACACGTCGAGTTAGGAAGAGTGTTCATTAAAGAGATTAGGGCTTAAGGCCTTGATTGGCCAACACAATTACCCGACTTAAATCTCTTTGGAGTAATGAAGTGGAAAATCTCAGGAACACAATTCAAAAGTTGAAACGAACTCTTTGAAAATCTAGAAAGTGAATGGAAACGTATCTCGGAATTCATACTTAGTAGTCTTATTGATTCCAAGCCACGCAGATATGACAGTTATAAATTTGTTGCTTTTATTTTGCACACCTTTATTTGAAGGCTAGGATTGTTTTGGTTGATTTTTGAGAAAACTTTGAGATGAAGTAAAATATTTCTTAGTGTAAATCATAGTACATATAATTGTAGAAAAACTTTTTTCTGAATTTAATACTTTCAGAATTGAACGACATTAGTAGTTTTTATAGGGTTTGGTGCTTTTGTTTTGCATGACACTGTACCTCAGGTCAATGGGTGCAAATTAAACAAATATACATACATATATATCGATTTAGTTATTGTTGTTTGTTAAAAAGAAACGAAAAAGTGTATTAAAAACATCTATATATTAAAAAATTAAATATAAATAAAACTAAAAACAAACAGTTTTAAATTTAGTGCTTTTTTTTGAAAAATTATTTTTTTTTCGACTTTAGAGCTTTTTGATATTTAAAAGTTGACAACGCTGATAAAGCATCACTTCCAAACTCTAAGGCATCGCTTTAAAAGGTTTCGTGAGGATTATTAACACTCAGACCTCTTTATGTAGCTTTTCTTTAATAATCGGGGATTCACCGTTTTTTAAGAAAAAGGTATAAAGCAAGCAAAAGCAACTTGTTCTACAGCATTTTAATTTACGATCTACATTTGCAAAGAGGCATGAGTGTAATTAAATTTTTTTAACTTGATATCGTTATAATGTAGTAAATTATACGCCGTTAGTTTATAACCATAGTCACCAGGCAATCGGCCACTAGATTCATTATTTTCTTTTAAATGGAAATGCGACAGTAGTGGGTACTGCCTTCTATCTTGTTGGGCGTCGCAAACCGACCGCGTAACTAAGCAGATAAAATTTAATTTCGGAAATAAAATCCGATATATATTATGTATATATAATATTTCGCCAGGTCACTTTCAATTTTTTTAATTTTAACATAGGTGCCATCTATAGAGCCAATAATAACATAAAAGTTCCTGAAACTAAACTAAAACTGTTTTGACTTTTTACCTATTCTTCAACAGATATTAAAATAATCTTTACTATGTTAACCCGGTAATGCCAAAAACTTTTTTGTTATATATTTTGTTGAAAAGATGTATACTTTATATTTCAACCACCTGATGATGAAAATGAAGTCAGTTTTTCAATACATTGTTACAGTTTTGCGGAAAACACGAAAAACTAGCGGTCCCGCATGGTAACTATGGGTCGCCTAAAGTACATGCTCTTCATGAAAGTGAAAATATTTTTGGACACGTTTTCTTTAAAAGTTGTGCCACTGTGGTATGCTAGATTTAATACCTGGCCAGACCATCTGAATAAAAGAAACAATTTTTTCAACAGCAGTATCACCTCATAACATGAGCTAGTAACTGGTTATGAGTATTACTACTATTGAAAACTTTTCTAATTCTAAACTGTTGATCCCGTGTTCCTTCATGGAATGATATGGAAATTAATATATAATATTTCTTTAAAAGATATAAGCATTTTAAAATTAATTTCATTAATTATTAATTAGTGTAATTATTATTAAAATTGATTAAAATAGTAATTTTAAATACGTAGCAGCGCAGCAGCGCATCTTTTATCTTTAAACAAGGAGCACAACTTTGTGGCATTATGGATAATTTTTTTTCCGGTGTTGAAGAATGACCGCTTCTCTCTTTTTAACATTTTCAACTTTCGTTCTATGATGCCTTATCATATTATTACTTATCATTTTATTATACTTTAAGTACACTTTAAGTAACATTCTTAACATGCACTCACTTTTGCTTGCCAGTGTATTTATACAAATACTTTTATATTAGTATTTATGTCAGGAAGTTTAAGAAGAGTCTGGTAATAAAATTAATATTAATAATCTTTCTTAAAAGCGGCCTCTTTATAATATACCTAAATAATAGCTGATATATAAATAATTAACGCCTACGCCCTTATTTAATTGTAACACAAGAGTGTTTAAAACACAAGAAAAGAGAGAAAAATAACGAAAAAAAATTTAGAAAATAAATACTACAAAAGTAACAATAAAAATGCACATTTTTGGAGCAATAAAATTTGTATTTACTGCAAAATATTAAAAGTTAAAAAAAGCAAATATAATACAATAACTATTATAATAACTAAATAAATTACACATAAATTTCTGTTAAGGTTTTTGCAAATGATTTATTTTATAAAAGTAAATTTTTTATTTATTTATCTTTTTAAATGTATTTTAAAGCCCGTAGCAGTCTGTTTTGCTTCCAATACGATTTCCTTGAAATTGTAGATTATAATTAAAAGATGTGACTGTACAACCATTTAAAAGAAAAATCTGTTTTTCTATCATTATAGTCGTATTTCTTAATTTTGTTTTGTCTACACAATTGAAATAGACGACATTTTTTAATTGAACTCATCAAATTGAATGTGTAAAAAGTCTGTTGCTTATTACTTAAATCTAACACCTAGCAACTCCTCTACTGAAATAAAAAATAATAAATAATTGCTTAGATCCGAGAGTTTTATAACAGAAAACAAGAGTGTTGGCTGCTGGTTTAATCGGGTGACTTTTTCAGAGCTTTCAGATTTAATTAAAAAAAAAAAAACACATAAAATTTAGAGAAATGTATGAAATCTCTATTTGAGTCGATAGAGCGATCTATATAATTTAATGCTTAAAAATGATTTCATGAAAATGTTGACCGCGGCTACGCCTTAAATGGTTCATACGCTGGGTCCAATTTTGGCATACTGTCTCCACCATATCGGCCGTTATCTCACGAATAACTTTTTCAATATTGGCTTCAAGTGCGTCAACCGTAGCGATCTTGTCCCTATAGACATGAGCCCTAACATAGCCCCACAAAAAATAGTATACGAGGGCGGATTGACATTGAAGCTACCTAGCGCTAGATGGCAGCACAAACACAAAAGCTTTTTCTTTCTTAGAAATTACGATCTGTCAAACGTCAGCTGTTAAAATTTTAGCCAAATTCATCGATTAGTTTATTTGTTGTGGTCGTTTGAAGTAAGCAACTTTTGTGTTTCTTGGAAAATGGAAAAAAGTGAATTTTGTGTAGTGATTGAACACTATTATTTGAAAGGCAAAACGGCGAAAGAGACAAAAGAAAACATTACGGCGAATCTGCTCCGTCAGATTATATGGTAAAATATTGGATTGCTGAATTTAAACGGGGCCGAACAAGCACTGCAACAATACAATCAACAGAAAAGCCAAAAGAGGTGGTTACTGAAGAATATATCAAGAAAATCCTCGATATCGTTATGAATCCGTGAGATTACTGAAATGGTAAACATATCATATGAACATGTGTTCAACATTTTGCATGAACATTTGCATATGAAAAAGCTATCGGCAAGATGGGTGTCGCGTTTGCTCAGTGTTGAACAAAAACCAGTTCGACAGATCACTTCACTGCGGTGTTTGGACATGATAAAGTATAATCCTGCTGATTTTTGGCGTAGATTAATAACTGTTGATGAAACGTGGGTCCACCACTACACACCTGAAACCAAAAATCAATCGAAGTAATGGGTGGAAGCTGGTGGAAGTGCTCCGAAGAATGCGAAGACAGCGAAATCGGCTTCAAGGTTATGGCCACTGTATTCTGCACACGGAATATTGCTCATCGATTATCTTGAAAAGAGATCCACGATCACAGGAGAGTATTATCGTGCATTATTAGATCAATTGGTTGATGCAATCAAGGAAAAACGACCACATTTAAACAAGAAAAAAGTGCTTTTTCGTCAAGACAACGCACCGGTTCACACACCATTAAATACGATGTTAAAACTACGAGAAATCCACTTCGAATTGGTTCGTCATCCACCTTATAGTCCAGATTTAGCCCCTTGTAACTTTTTCCTGTTTTCAAACTTGAAAAAATGGCTCGCAGGAAAAAGATTCATCTCAAACGAAAAAGTGATGCGTATTTTGAGGAGTTCCCAAAATCCTATTATTTAGATGGTATAAAAAAGTTGGAAAATCGTCTTACTAAGTGTATTGAGCTAAAAGGAAACTATTTTGAGAAATGAATGGTTTTTGAAAAAAAAAAAATGTTTTTTTCCTACTTAGGTAGCTTCAATATCAATCCGCCCTCGTAAAACCACTAAATCGCACGATCTAGGCGGCCAATTGACCGGCTACAAACGTGAAATAAACTGCTCACCGAACTCAACTCTCAATTGTGACATTGTTTCGCGTGCTGTGTGGTATATGGCACCGTCTTGTTGGACCACATGTAAGATAAGTCCAACTCTTCCATTTTGGGAAAAAAGAATTGTTATCATCGCACGGTAGCGTTCGCGATTCACAATATTGGTAGCATTGGTAGTTATTGCAGTGTTTCTGGCTGCTTTTCACACCAACTATGGCAATTTTGCTTGTTCACGTACCCATTCAATTTTCCGAATAAATTACAATATTACCTACAGTTTAACGTCGGCTCAGTACGGCAAATGCATTAGAGAAGTTTTAAATAGTGAGTAATACTCATAACCAGTTACTAGCTAATGTTATGAGGTGATACCGCTGTTGAAAAAATTTTTCTTTTTCAGATGGTTTAGTCTGGTATTGAACCAAGGACCTCTGGTTGGCGGATGTTTTACCTACCATACCACAGCGGAACACTCAATTTTCCGATAAAAAAGCATAAATTTTGAGCATGAATTTTAACAATAAAATTCAATAATCTGCAAGATTAAGATTTGTAGGACGATTCATGATTAGTTTATAGACCAAACTGAACATATTTGACAGTAACATGTTAAATGAAAACAGCTGAGCTGCAAAAAACAGTGTTGTCAAAAAGATAGCAACTTTCTTTTCACCCGATACATCAAAAAAATAGATAAATAAATAATGAATTCAGTCCTTGTTAAAATGTATGTTAAATAAGTTTGAAAATTTGACGTTTTTATTGGTTAAGATCAATGTGACCACGTCTAAATTAGGGAGTTTCATTTTTACCACAGATGTGTTTTTCATATGGTCTTGCTTACGCCCCGAGTCTCGGTAATATAAAAGGAATTTATACCAAATTTTAAGAAGATTGGATAACATTTAGAGGTTGCATACTTTAACCAGATTTGTAGAAATAAATAAAAAAAGGTTTTCAGACAATTAAAAGCTTAGTTGACCTGTCTATCTCATAAATTATTTGTATTTTGTCGGTTGCAAATATCTTCCTTACAACTCCATTAAAATTAATTATTGATACTGTCGATAATATGGTTTTTGTTTTATCAAGTGTGCTAATGCAGAGCTTTTTAACATATACAGCCCTATTATGTAAGTCGTTGTGTACACACATTATCGTCGCGGTCGTAAAATCGGTATTATGGAAGTGAAAGTCGAAATTTATCGACTACTATTGTCAAGTCTATGGTATTATTTAAGTCACATGAAAGTAGACATGTTCTTAGAAGAGATTTTTTGTCGACACATTTTGTGGCAACGATTTGAAGAAATATATACAAACTTGCCGTAATTTTATGGCTTTCTCCTTTGGAAGAAGTTGCAGCCAATTTAATGCAACTTGAAAAACAATTGAATCCATCTAGTGTGGAAAAGAATCCAATCTTCTGCAGGCGATATTGTAGATAATGATTACAACACTGACTGGACAATTAAAATAAAGACGAAAATGTTCCTGAAATTGCAATAAGTGTGACTCAAGTTGTAGCAGAAGCCACTTCCAACACAAGAAAAAAAATCACTGTAATGATGAAAGGAAAGAATTACTGGAAAAACACCATGATGCGAAAGTTCGGTAAACTTTTAAGTTTTATACAAGTGACAAAATAATTAAAGATATATATATAATTTTCCTCTCTTAATAACCGAATAACAACTCGACATCGACAGCTGTGTTACATAATACCAATTCGGAGTCGAGGTGACACTGTCGTCGCGACATTCAATTTATGACATTGTCGATGACGACTTACATGATATGGTTGATAGTGTTAGGTTAACGAAGACTTAGAAGTTCAAACAGATTACAATAACAAAGCAATTAAAATACCGAAATAATCGAAACAAATTTTTTAAATGATACTCTGGTCCAGATAGATTATTGCATCCCCAAACTCTTCCTGCGAATGTCTGGGCCTGGCTAGCAGACTATTGGTGGCGGTCTTGGCTTGATTTCAAAACGGCACTTTGTTGCTAATTGTAGTTGATCTTGTCTTGATTAACTAGCCAATTTAACTACCTACCTAATTATAATGCATGTTTCCAGTCTCTTTTTTACATGTCTATAGCTATTAAATAAGTAAAAAAGTAATAATGCAAAAATGTTTGTAAAAGATCACAATGTATTTTAAAATAAAAGTGAATCGAATATATTTTTTTTCTGTTCTGTTCGGTTTTATTTTTAATTATTAAACGAAATGACATAAAAGATAATTATTTTAGCCGGCCTTTTTTTGCAATCAACAGCAGTAAAATAATCAAATGAAATAGCCAAAGCACAACGGAAGTTAGAAACTATGACGTGTTGTTTTTAAATGTCTGTTTACTAAATGTTTTTTTTTTGTAATTTTTTTGAAATTTTAAATTGTTTTTTGTTATTTATCGAATTTTTAAATGTAAAGGTACATCATCATGTATGCATATGGTATACATTATATACTCATATTTCTGAAGAAATAATTTTTTGTTTATTATTATTTATTTATTTACTATTTCTTTTCGTTTATTTGTAAAAACATTTATTTTCTTTATTTTTCTTCTTTTATTCAATTACAATTTAAATCAATTGTTATATATAGTTTATGATGATTTTAATGTTGATGATGATATGTGATCTTTTTCTTTCGTTATAAACTGAGAATTAAACCACTTTACAGTGGAACACATTTGTAGAGGTACGAGAAAATATACAATGTTTTAGCTTAAACTTTTTTTCATATATTGGTTGTTGGTAGAACGCACTAAAATATAATATATTCGGTAATATGGTTTTATGAATTGCATAAGGCAACATTGTAGTTTGCTTAAAAGGCGATATTTTAAACTTCATTTTGTTAAAAGGCATTCAAAAAATCGCATTATTCTGAGAAAAGCTACACTACGCGTCATCAGGATAGGATCGCTATCCTTTTACTGATGGTTAATGTTAAATATTATCTGAACCAATTAAGATATGGCCTTAAAATTTCTATGTAGTAGATTCCTATCAATTCCCTTTAAAATAAAACAATGCCTGCTGTACCATTTAAGATAATAATAATAATTCCCTTAACATGAGGACTTCTCTCAGTCAATAAGCTGCATCCGATTCCATTTTTAGACTCATTGAAAAGAACCTACAGTTTAACGCCGGCTCCGAACGGCAAATACATTTGAGAAGTTTTCAATAGTAGTGTACTCATAACCAGTTACTAGGTAACGATGTTATGAGGTAATACCGCTGTTGAAAAAAATTGTTTTCTTTTTCACCTACCATACCACCATTAAAGATAGTATTGTAATATATTTTTTTATAAAACAAATTTGATCGTTTCTAACAATTGTTTGGCCACATTTGCAATGAGATCCAGAGCGTTGTCATGAAAAAGGCAAACTATTTGTCTGTCTGTCCTTATATTCCGGCCGTTTTTCTCATAGTGCTCGGTTCAAACGAAGTAATTGCAGCCTGCTCCAATCACCGAGTTTTAGTAGCTCATAGTACACAATGCCGCCCTGATTCCACTAAGAGTGAAAAATTGCATTACAAATACGAAAACAACGTAATTGTACTAACAAACAAAAAATATTGTCGAACTGGACGAAATTTGAAAGCAGTTGTGAGCTGGGTTTAAAAAATCCAGGTTTTTGCCAACCTTCGTTTAAACGCCTGGTCAGAACGTTAGATTCATAAGCTAGCAATGTTATGTGATGGTGCCGCTGTTAGAAATTGTCAGATGATCTGGCTTGGAATTGTACCGAGGTCATAGTGGTTGGTAGGCGGGTGTCTTATCTACCATACCACAGCGGCACAGAAAATGGCAAAAGATTATCTATCAAAACGTCATATACATACATATTTGATTAAATAAAACTCATTGTAAGAAAAAGGTGTTACATTTTTGGCCAAATTTGTAAACGAACTCTTTTTTAACATCTATCTTTATGAATTTCTTTGTAAGTTTATTTGTTTGTTTATGCGTCATTTACACGCAAACAAATCAATTGATTTTATTGAAATTTGAACACAGATAGATAACGAAAGTGCAGTAGAGTGTGCCTTTTTACAATATTGAACGTGGGAAAAGTTAAAATAGGAAAACGGAATGACTCGTATTTTTTTAAAGTAAAATTTTTTGTTTACTAACATTCATCGTCCATCCATTACAAAATGTGTGAAAGGAGAATTACACTATGCAACAAACGGAAATAAATTTTCTGACCATGGATAACTACTATATTGTTTTGTTGCGCTATGGTCGCTTAACTTCAAAAATCAGCAGTATTTCAGATTCTATGGATAAGTTCTTTTTAGAATTTATATCTAAAATGTAAGATTTTTAAAGAGGCTACATCTTATAATAGCTTAAAATGACTCATTCGACTTCGTTAAGCTATGTGTTAAAAAATTCCAAATAATAACAGCTTTAAGTTATTCTAATCATTTTTTAATATAACCCATATTTTTGAAGCTATTGAAAAACGAGCTCTTGCTGAGCTCTAACAAAAGATTTTGATATATTACGCCAAGCAACATTTGTCTTGTATAGCAAAACAAAGATTAAAATATAAAACATATGTTTACTAGACACAACGCTGTTCAAACGGTAAAGCCATCTTCAACATAATGAGAAAGAAAATTTTTAATAAGATCTCGTTTTAGTGGCCAACCATTAATTTAATTATTTCTTTAATTTTTTCTTTAATTCTTTCTTTAAGTGAGTCAACTCAAAATTTTAAAATTTGTAGTAGAGCCAAAAAACTTTACTGTTTTATATGTAACTAGAGTATCCCTTCCCGCATTGCTGGGAGTATTTTTGTTCTATACCTATAAAATGTATTCCTCATAAGAAAAATTTAAAGGAATGAATTAAAACTAATGATTTGTATTGAGAATCAAGCTATTTAGACCAATTTCAGAAACTGTCATTCTAATCGTATTCTAGATATACAAAAATCAATATTTACTAATTCAGTTTTGCCCATATTTAAATTGTTGATGTGTATTGACCACGAAGTAATTGAGATCAAATTCAGAACCTTTCACTAATATACAAAACTCAATATTTACTTGGTATAGCAGATGCCACTCCTACTTATCAAATTCCGCCCACTTTTTGAGTGACCACCAAGTCATTTTGGCCAAATTCAGAACCTTCCACTATTACCGTTCCAAAGATATAAAAAAATCAATATTTACTTTATATAGCAGATGCCATACATTTCGACTGATGATGTAGAGTGACTACGAAGTTATTTAGACCAAATTTTACCCACTTTTTGATGATGATGATTTGATTTGATGACCACAAATTTATTTGGGCCAAAATAAAAAAAAATCTCACTACTACCGTTTTAAAGATATAGTCATATAAATAAAAATTTTATACGGATGTGGCACCGCCCTGTTGAACAACAACCATCGGTGAAAGTACACCTTTCCAACGTATGCATTGGTTTGTAAATCGGTTTGGTAGCTCTCGAATTATAAAATGACGAACATAGGACAACTTATTTTTATATTTTATTACAAACGAGTTCACTCTTACGTCAATAACTCGCGAACAAACGGACCCACAAAAACCACATATACATAAAAACTTTGGTATTAACTTTAGCTTTGAGGGATTACACATTGGCGCGTTTCAGAGAACATCAATTACAACTCATTTCTTTTATATAGAGATATAAGATATATAAGATTATATCACAAAAAGGGGAAACAAGTGTATTTCTTTGGAGAAAAAGTAAAGAAAAAGATGTAAAATTTCACAGTGGCTAGATATGACCACTTATTATCGTTTTATTTCAGAAAGTGATAATTGCGAAATTTTGAGTTGACTCACTTTAGCAGTGCAAGTGCGTTATGTATGGTTTTTGACTAGTTTTTATAAAATTAGTACATTTTAATTATCTTTTGTTGATTAAAAAGTTATAAATTTTAGTTTTGTTTGAAATAAACTGCGATTAATCGATAATCGCGATTAACGGTCTTTTTTTTAAGCATAATCGCGATTAGGGGGTGGCGTGGTGTAGTGGTTAGAGCACACGCATAACAACACAAACGACCCAGGTTCGAGCCCCAGCAGAGGACATGACGAAGAAAAAATTTAATTGTGGTTTCGAATGTTTAATAATAAAAAAAAGCTTCATCTTCCCTCCAGACAACTCCATCTAGAAAATGAAGAAAAAATCCCCCCTGACATTCCTGCATACCTTTGGCGATGATGACAAACATCAGGCGAATGATCAGCAAAAATACGACACCTACTGGGCAAAAATTAGAATGATAAAGTAAAGATCGCTACCAATTAGCAAGGATCTTCACTTCACCACTACACACACAAAAATCATATGGAGGAAGCTACAGATGATTAATCATCGACTTAGCTTAAAAATATCAAATTGATTAAAAAAACTGAAACAAAGCAATATATACTTTGTGGAAAGCCAATATGCTCCCTAGAAGAGTGACGGAAAAAAAGTCGCGATTAGAAAAAAACTGCTATTAAATGTAAACCTTACTGTATATCATTTAAAAGGTATGTTGTGCTTCTTTCCAAATCCGCTGAGAAACTTAAAATCGGTTAATATTTAGCTAAGTCAATAGCTTATAAGTGCGTTAAGGTTCGACGAAACGGTTTTTTTCCCCGTAACTCTAGACTTTGGAAGTGTTTTGAAAATGTAAAAAAATGATTGTAAAGATTCTAGCCAAGAGCTTGTAAATGTGCGTATACGCGAATTTTGTCACACTGTAAGCAGTAAATGATCTGCAATACTCATATGTATGTATATGATACATTAAAAACTTTTTTACTACTACTACTACTACTTCTAAGATCTTGAAGTATGTAAGTCTCATCCATAATACTCTTATTTTATATCTTATTCTTATATGTATTTATATACATGTGTATATCTCGATATTTATGTAAGTACGAGTATGTAATCAGAAAAAGTATGGAAATAAATAATTTATTATGGCGATGATGTTGTTCATGTCGCCTTTGTTTGTTTGTCGTTATTATCGTTGACTTTGCTAAAATATATTTCTTCTTCTTCTTTAAATTTCACTAAAAACTACTACAACAACTATTACTACTACTAACTAAATCTGCCCTTGAACCTGAGCAAAAAATATTTAAAAATGTGTATAGAATAGGCGAGATTCTTCTCTGAAATAAATTTTTTTTAAAGAAGAGAAAAGAATTTTCTTTTTTTAGAAAAGAGATTTTTTAATAAATTTATGATTTAGTAGGTTAGAGTGAATGTGCAAAGCGTATCACAGTTACAATAATAATAAGAAAACTGCTTTAAATTATGCATTATTCGCATCGCATCTTTTACTATCACTGTACATACTAATCATCAGATCCAAGAAAAAAACAAAATGATCATCATTGTTTGTCGTATTTATTTTACAAGTTTGCATTTTTAAGAATTAAGTTGTTTTGATTTGTTTTCAAGTGTTTTTTGTTTGTTTTGGTTTGTTTTTTGTTATGTTTTCTTTAAATCTAAGTTTATGTTTTGTTAGGTTTTTTTTCGTACAAAATGATTAACTTTTGTTATTAATCAAAATCTTCCAGAATCCAAATTAATTAAACAAACAAATCAACACGTTATTACGTTTTTTTATTTTTTGATATTACTTTTTCATTAATTTTATTTGAAATTTTATTTGTATTAATTTAGCCCTACAGCCTTGACTTCACTATACAACATGTACAAATTCTTGGCTTTAAAAAGTTTTTGTATTTCTTTGTGAAGTCGAAATAATCGAAAAAAAGTTCGTTTTAACTTAGAACTGGCAATAAAACAGAATTTGTTGAAAGCGTTTGTTGTATGGAATATTTAAGCAAATTGTTAAGAGGTATTGTAGTTAGTACTGCTACACTTTGGTTTATTGTACAGTCCTCGACTAGCATTTTTCTCTATAATATTCCTCCTGATTTCGTTGCCCTGACGCAATTTAGGATGCCAGTTGTGGTAGCTCTCTACTTCCAACTTGATATGCACCTCAATTAAAATTTCAACTGAAAATTCAATTCAACTCAGTCGAATTGTAAAATGTAATAGGGACCTTAGTTACTTTTCCACAAAAGCAAAGTTAATTAAACCAAACAAAAAAAAAAATTATTAAATATTTCTTGTTTAACTGCAGTTCGTCCTTATAATCTTTATTTTATATTTAATTTAAGTATACCCATGAACACATTATTTATGTTTCTGTTAGCAACACATATCGTTAAAAATATTGGTTTGATTCAGTCTGAAGGCTAATTCTGGCATTCATATATGAACGAATTTTTGTCTATTTCGAATTCTCTTATTTGATCACGAATAAAATGAATCGAAACTTCTAATAATGGCTTTCGATATCGAACAATAATTCGAACGTAAGCTTGCGAGTTTATACTCGTAAGAAAAGAAGCATGCGAAGTAAACTCTTTTCACAAGAAAATTAATTAAAACATTTAGTTGAAAATTTATTTACGAAAATTTAATATATTTAGTCATTTTTGGCCCAAAGCACAACAAATAATTCAATGCAGAAGAAAATACTTAGGAACTTTATGGCAAAGCAAACAGACTTAGCAAAAAAATTTAATGTCAAATAGTTCCTAAGGAAAAGCAATGACTAACCAACTTTGAGACAGACTTACCCTTAAATTTAAAGCCTAAGGTCCACCACCAAAAGATTTTAAATTGTATAGCACAAGGTGACATACAAAAAAAAATATTATTATTTTTTTTGTAATAACTTTTTATTAGATATACGCTGATCACGAATAAAAATAGGTGATGGGTCGAATGAACAGCAATTTTTTTGCAAGTAGGGAACAAATTTTGACAGAAGCAAGCTTAGAAGTCCCTGGCGAAGGTCTAAAAACCTTAAATTTTTCGATTGCTTTTGCCAACAGAACAATAGAAGACCTATTTCAAAATAATTTAAAAAAAATTCAGAAAAAGAAAAACCTTAACACCTTCGTGAGGTTTGAACCTGTGCTGTTTGTTTTCTGTTCAAGCACTGTAACTACTACACCACTTCACTAACTTATTTTTTGATTTTATTTATTCATTTTCTGTTTACAATCAATCTGATAACTTTTTGAATACTTTATCCAGAGTTGTAAAGCAAATTTTTTTAAACTTTTTACAGCACTTAAGCTATGATTCTATTCGTTTCGTATCGACTAACATAATTAGAAAATTTTACGAAATCGAAATATTTTTTGATTCAAATTTCATTTTTCAATTTCATTTCATTTCCCCTGTTTACAAAATAATCATATATCCCATTTTCCATCAAGTCGATCGTAATATGTAGATCACACTGTGCTACAAAAAAGTCAAGTGATACGACTTTTCTGACAAGCGCTATCGAGTAGAAGAAGGATCTGTTTTTGGAATTTTCGAAACACCTGCAAAATCTTGAGTTACGGGTAAAAAACTGGCTTTTCGCATCTTCCTGTACTTCTTAACTAATAACTTAGTTAATTATTAACCGATTATAAGTTTAAGTCTTTCTTCGAATTTGAAGTAAATAAGAAAAAATAGACCTTTTATATGATACGTATGTCGTTTAATGAGCTTTGAGTAATCTGGACGTATTTCCCAAGCAAACACATTTTTTTATCCAATTTTGTCGATATATTTCAAATTTGAGCCTTATTTGCATACTAATTTATATAGGAATCGTACTATTTTTGAATTAAGAAACTATGTTTAGTTAAGTAGTAACTAAACATTCACCTTCGACACCAATAACTGCTTGAAGACGACGTGGCATTGATGTCACCGAATTCTTTGTAATAAGAGCAGTTTTTAATGTTTCACGGTTACTAATGTCACATTTTCGTACAAAATGTTTTATTGGGCTTAAGTCTGATGAATTTAGCTGTCTTCGATCATAGTAAAAAAGTCAATCTTGAAAAAAGTGCGCAGTATGCTTATTTCCGTTATCTTACTGGAAAATCTATTGATAACCTAGGCTCAAGCTATCAACATATGATTCAGAATTTGTTCCAATTTGATTTTATATTGATGACGGTCTATATTACCATCGAAAAAATGAAACGAGCCACTCCAGATGATGCCATGACACCAGAAACTATAAAACGTTACGTTCAGCATGTTTGACTGTAGGTATAGTATTCTTTGGATAAAGTGCAATGTTTTGTTTTCTTTAAACTATGGAACGGTCATCAGTGTCAAAAATGTTGTACTTACTTACGTCGGTGAATGCCTACATGTGCCTACATGTGCTCTAGCATACTCAAGGCGAAATTCGCTATTCTACATTGAATTTAGTGGCTTCGGTATTATTGGTGTTATTATGTTTTTCTAATGATAGCCTGTACAGTAGCACGACTTAATTTTGTTGTCTTAGCAATTTTTTCATATGATTTATTTCTCTTTCGGAGATTTACTACCATATTTCAAACTGAAATATGTGTCTCTTTTCGTTTTGCCATTTTCAAGGATAGAAATTCAAATAATATCTTTCTTAATTATCACTTTGTCCATTAAATTTATTGAAGAATTTATTTCATGTTTAAACCTTTCAATTCATTAAATATAAAACATAATCTAAATCATGAAATATGTATCGGGTCCACCATCTAACGTTTTTTTTTTTTCAAACTAGTGCTTATTTCGTGAATGGTAACACTTAGCTCATGTCTGATTTGACAGATAATTAGTTTTATTCTTCCGCTGAACGAATATGGTTGTGTATACGCTTGAACAATGCTGGGAAATATTGCGACATTACTTTGAAAATCATGGTAATGTTGCAGAATGTGTGCATGTGTTCAGATGAAGCTCATTTTGATCTTGGTGGGTATGTAAAACAAGCAAAATTGTCGCATTTGTGGCACAGAAAACTCGCACGCATACATTGAAAAGCCGATCCACCCAAGACGAGTCACTGTTTGGTGCGGATTTCGGTCCAGAGGCATAATTGGGCCATTTTTCTTCGAAAATGAGCAAGGAGTGGCCGTTACAGTCAATGGCGATCGTTATCGGGCCATGTTGAACGAATTTTTGTTCACAAAAATTGAAGAGGAGGATATTAGCAACATTTGGTTTCAACAGGACGGCGCTACGTGCCACACAGCCGAAGCTACAATCGATGTTATGCGCCCTGTTTTTGAAGATCGCATTATCAGCCTTAGAGCTGATGTCGTTTGGCCACCTCGGAGCTGCGATTTGACACCGTTAGACTATTATTTGTGGGGTGCCGTCAAAGATAAGTGTTACGCCAACAAGCCAGAGACAATTGACGCTTTAAAGGACAATATCGTGAAGCCATTGCTAAAATACAGCTGCACACAATCGATAATGTGCTTAAAAATTGGACCGATCGTGTAGGCTACTGCATGGCCAGCCGAGGCAGCCATTTGAATGAAAAAATTTTCCATTATTAACCGGAAGGATTGTACTTTCAAATAAAAAAGATTTTTGAAAAAATATTCAGTAGTTTTTTTTATAGCATTTTCAAAAAAAAAAAAAAAATTATTTGGCGGACCCTTTAATATAGAATATCGTTTTATTAAAAAAAAATTCGTGTAAAAAAAGAATTAGTTTTTGCTTTTAAATCGTGTTATTTCAAATTCGTGTAGAAAAAATTCGGGTTAAAAGAGAATTAGGTGTAGTCTTAGTTATAAATGCTTCAAAACATTATTATAACTTCTATCTCAAATTTCGCCACTAATTCTCCACAACTTCAGAATCATAGGGTATATGTATACTTTTTCCTTGACTGTGTGTATGATAATCCTTTCTTTTCATGGTAGAGTCACCATTTGGGATGAAACAAGCGTTACTTTTACCTTACAAAACTATTTAGTGGAAGTGCTTTTTTTTCTATTTTACAAAAATATTGTGAGGTTATTATCATTTCTTTTGCTACACGTGTGATCGTTGTTTGTTCATAAGTTGATCTTATTAAAACTATGTATGCCTTGTATGTATGCCAATATAGATAGCAGTGTCGTCAGAAGAAGACCCAGGAAGCTGCAAATAAAGCCTAAAAATTTTACAACAAATTTTTGCAAAAGTTTTCAAGATATTGATTTAATTAGGATATGTTGAAAAGACTTCTAGTGACTTTCGATCGATCCAATTATATATTTTAAATATGATAAAATTAAAAACACAAAAAATAATTTTCCAGAATTTGATTGATAATGGCAATGGTCATACTACGATAAGATGATACTGAATAAAAATCTTTCTCATTTAATGTAAATTATTTTATTTTTGCCAATATTCTTATGGTGGCACTTGTAACACGTATTGAAAAAAATAAAAAATAAGAGTAATAAAAAGAAAAATGTCCACTTAAGTATGCGTAAAACTATTCATTTTTATATTTCTAACTAAAATAGAGTGAAAAACATTGTATTTGGTTTTCGCTAAAGGCTCCAGAAATTGATTTGCACTTTAAGCTGCAAATACTCCCACTGTGTGGCACTTTATTTTGTTTCCTCTTCAGTATGTGATAAATTTTTCAATTAACCAAAGCTGGTTTGCTTAAACGGTTTTTCAGTAAAGCAGATATTTTCAACGAAGCAAAAGTATTTTAAAAATTAAATGAAAATAAAAGTGAAGAATGTTTGATTTAAATTAACCGATTTTTCCAATCACCACCATAAATTTATTTAATTGTGTTTAAATCGAATGAGTTGAGTTTTGTTTATTCCGTAAACATTTTTGTACAACAAGGGGTGAAAGTACCCAAAAAAATAATTAGAAAAAAGTTTGTTTTTTAATATTGAAAAAATAAAACTGTAAAATAACGATTAGTCTTTAAAAAAAAATTTTTTTTTTGATGAGTATTTTATTTTTTATTTTTTCAAAAGTTTCATTTGACCATAAAAGTGACCAAGAAAACATAGTTTTAGACGATGTGTAAACAAAAAATTTGACCATTAATGATAAAAAATTGTCGTTATATAGTCCTTACGTAAAAGAAATTGAGCAAAAAGAAGTAACAGTCGCACAGAAAAGTTAAAGTACCCCCCGTAAACTGGATTTTACACAGAACTATAAAGTTTTGACTTTCAAAAACGATGTACACGATATACCAACTTTTCTATAAAATATTCTTTAAACTTAAAGTATACATACTATGCAGTATTTGGTAACTATTTTTTTCCAAAAAATTTCTCTAAAATTTTTTATCGTCAATTTATTTTTTATTCAGCAAAATTTATTCGTTAAATAAGCTTTTGACTTAAAATAAAATTTTTGTTGTTGTAGTTTAACAGGAATTATTGTGTCATTCTTTAGCAAGAGCAATCTTTAAGTCCTCTTTGGTTCAATATATCAAATAAATTGTCTATGGGGTTTATGTTACGTGACTAATAACTAAAATGAAGCTGTTTAGGAATGTTGTGTAATAGCCACTACTTACAATGTTTGCTGTAAGCTTTGGGTATATTTTTCTGTGTCACTGTAATGTTATACAATAAAAGAACAAATTTTGGCCAATTTATCAGATGAACAAATAATTGACTTCATGGATGCCATAAATTCTGATGAATAAATAACTGATTTACAGTCCATAGGATGGCACATAGATGGCGTTTACTAGAATTTTGTACATATGACTTTTATTTAGTACTAACCTTCAAACAATACGTGTATAAATTTGACAGCAATCTGACTGTTACATTATAGCATTTTGTGTGAAGCAACTTATGTTGTTGAAAAAAATTGAAAAGAATGATTTTCGAGTTTTGAAAAAGCATTGCTTTTTATGAAAAAAAATACCGTGGAACCCGACCAGTGGCTTGATAAACATTATTCGAACTCTGCTCCATCGATTCAAATACTATACTTATTGCCTATGTTATGTTTCTCAATGGCAAAATGTACTGCGACCCTAGAAATCTTTTGTGCATCCCTCTATATTCACCACCTTAATTTAACGCTTTGAACTAAACCAGGTACCTTATCTGTTGAGAGAAGAATTACCCTCCTTAGGAGTTACAAAAGTATCCCCAAAGAACCTCAGAGAAGTTGTTTGCTGAATTTTAACGTGGTCGTACTATCACAAAAATATTGTGCAGAGCACAGTGAACACCAAAATTAGGCTGTTATTCCAGAAAACATAAAAAAAATCACAAATTGATATGAACGATCGCAAATTGTAGGTGCACGAGCTAGCTGACATTGTAAAGGCATCAGATGGTAGTGTTTTTTACCATTTTACACGAACAGTTGGGTATGCGAAAGATCTGTTCAAAGTGGGTCCCGTGACACAAATCATTGAAAACGATGGCAAAATTGAGTGAATTGGGCTTCGAGTTGCTTACCCACTCACCGTATTCTCCAGAACTAGCCCCCAGTGACTTTTTCCTGTTTTCAGATCTCAAGGGAATGATTGCTGGAAATAAATTTAAGTCCTATGATGAAGTAATCGCTGAAACGTACTCTAAAAGTGGTATTGAAAAGATGGAAAATCGTTGTATTGCCCTCGAAGACAACCAAAATTTCGTTTTTTTTTCTTGATTGTCTTACATACTTATTGAACGACCTGTTATATTATAATTAATGAATTTGAAGATCAGAGTCATGTAGTTGATGACACTCGCGCTGAAAATGCAGCATTAGTTCAAGATGATACAATTGCACCTACGGACGACTGCTCCTTTTTCAATTACTGATTCATTCCCATTTGTCAACATCTTCGGCCATGACAAGAGAAATTCACCAAAGCGTAATTTCAAATAAAAAAAAAACTCGATCCCTACTTCCATCTAAAGAAGATACAGGACCTATTGTTTTACCACATGATGATGGCTTCTCTGGTTCAGATAGTTCTTTTACTTTTGTTTTAATTTTACCACGAATTTTACTTTTTTTTAATAAAATCTTCAAAGTAAAAATATATTGATTGTTTTTGTTACCGTAAAGGGTCAAAGCATGCCTTAAGCATTCAATTTTGGACAAAACATGAAATAAGTTATTACTCGATAAAAATTTCCAAGTTGCTCGGGTCAAATTAAATATTTGAGCGTTAGAGGGTTAAAGGGAGTGTTATTATCTAAATTCGATTTTTATCGCAATCAGTCAATATTTATTTCATTAAGTCCCCAGTAAACATGTTTGTTAATATTTCAATTTGAATTTATTCATTAATATGATGAGCTAGTAGACTTTATCTTATATAGTATGACGCTTCAATACGTTATCCTCCCACGTAATACGTTGAATAGTATTTTTCTTTAAAAACATACATTTTTAAAAAGTTTATTTTTTCTATAAAAATAAATATCGAACATTTTAAAATTTGTTTTTATTTAATTATTAATTTATTCTTCATTATTTTTTACATTAATTATTTGTATTTTTCACTAAAAATTATCCTTTATCCTTTTGTTTTGTTTTTGATGGCGATTCGAATTTTATTGATTTAAAAATATATTTTTTTAATATTTTATTTTTAGTTAAAATACCATACTTATATGTACTAAATTGTAAAAAAAATTTTTTTTTAGAACTTACAAAGTTCTTAAATTCTTTTCAAATTTGCAAATTATAAGTATTTTTTTTTTGACTTATTGTTAAATTATTAATTTCACATTT